>CAUYQV010094666.1:0-17089 GCA_963574575.1 Galagoides demidoff
CTAAGCAAATGACATGAATATTTATGTTAACCAGCTTGATGAAAGTATTTCAAATTGTATATGAAAACAGTACAATGTACCCCATGTTTACATTAATGTATACAGCTATCAATTAATAAAAATAAATAAATAAATAAAAATGGTAAAAAAAAAAAAAAAAATCCCTGTATAAGGCTCAGTGCCTATGGCTCAAGTGGCTAAGGCGCCAGCCATAAACACCTGAGCTGGCAGGTTCAAATCTGGCCTGGGCCTGCCAAAACAACAATGACAGCTGCAACCAAAAAATAGCCAGGTGTTGTGGTGGGCACCTGTGGTCCTAGCTACTTGGGAGGCAGGAGACTCACTTAAGCCCAGGAGTTGAAGGTTGCTGTGAGCTGTGATGTCACAGCACTCTACCCAGGGGGATAGCTTGAGGCTCTGTCTCCAAAAAAAACAAAAATCCCTGTATAAAAATTTTACATCTGTTTTCCAGTTAATGTTACATATTATACAATTCATTCCCCATGTCATTAGAAACCTCCTTAATGACATCACCTTAATGACTCTGTAAATACTCCTTCATTTAGAGACTACTAATTTATTCAACCATTTCGCATGCAACCCCAATGACCTTTGAAGCACCAAGAAGTACAGTTTAGAAATCACTGATCTAGACCAGAGGTGAGTAATCTACAGCCCACAGGCCTCATGTGTCTCTTCCTGCCCTCCCTCAGCTTGACAATAGTGTCTTGATGTAATTACAGCATCAATGATCAGAAAGCTGCCTCTGCATAGCCTCCTCGCTAATACATCCAGAACAAAAAATTGCACGTCCAAAGACTGCTGTCATTCTCACAGACATTGTTCTAGTCAATAGGATAGCTGAGTTAAATTATAGGGGAATCTGCTTTTACTAGAACTCTATAAAGTTTATTAAATGAAATACAACCCATAAATATTTTCTTTTCTTTTTTCTCACCTTTGATCTGGACTATCTTAGTCCAGACTCTTTTGATTGCAGGGATCAGAAACCCACTCGAACTCGCTCCAATAAAGACAGGGTTATTACAGAAATACACAGAGGTCTCGAGGGAACTCAGGAAACATTGAATCAGGCCTTGAGGAGGGCAGCAAACAGGAGTTTTCTCAGTCTCTCTCTACAAGGGATTTCTCTGCTCCCCTGCAGGGCACCCTCCTCTCTCTCCTGACTGGCTTCTCTGCATCTCAGTCTTCTGTGCATTCAACAAGCTCATGGTCTCAAATGGCACTTCTTGCCCCAACTCCCCGTGGCCTTTCAGCACAAGTGCCCAACACCAGCCGGCAACTCGCTTCTTGTTCCTGGTTCCAATTTCCCCACTATGGACTCTTCCTGGCTTAGGTAAATGTTCTGTTCCAACCCACACAAGCCTGTGATTGTTCTCTCACCAGCCCACAGATAGGCCACTGCTGGCTCCCACATCGACACTTGGTCCAATTAGTTGCAACAAGGGCAGGAAGGGTCACATGGTCGCTGTCCACTCAGCAAAACCATGGGAGGACAGAAGGAAGGCTTCCGAGAAGGGAGTTTGGACGGAGCAGGAGCCACCGTGTCTAATTCCTATACCAAGAGCCATAAACAGTGTCACTGAGTCAGAGATTTTACTTCCAGAGAGATTCTAGAATCACAGTCTTTAGAAAATGCGATCGAATGCGATCCCTTCCCCTTTACCAGGTGGACAAACAGTGTGGTTCCTAGAAAACATGTGCCCTGTGCCCAATAGGTTTACAACACGGTGCATTTCTGTTACTCTCCGTCTTCCCCAGCAGGTGCGGTAGACATTCTTTTTGATTTTGCCATTGTGGTGATAGTGATATCCCATTTTGTTTTTTTCATTTGCACTTCCCCAGTGGCTAAAAAAGGACCTTGAGCCTCCTGAAGGTTCTTCAAATCAGCTACGGTCTGGTCTCCCTGAAAGCTCAGGGACACTTTAGGAGCACCTTGGGGTTGGAGTGAGGTGTCCTGGCAGGCAGGCTGCCACCCTGCGGATCACAGATCCGTCCACATCACACTGCTGTTGTCTGTAGTCCCACTGCAGAGGCTCATACCCAGAGATTTCATATGAAGATCACAAAAAAGGCACTAGCCATAAGGGAAAAGTTGATACATTACATAGCACTAAAATTAGAAACTTCTGTTTATTATAATATACCCTGACAGAGTAAAAAGGCAAGCCAGAAAGGAGGAGAAGGTATGTGCAACAAATACAGTCAACAAATACATTGTAACTAAGATACAGTAAGAACTTTTACTGACAAAAAAAAAGAAACGCAATAGAAAAATGGCCAAAAGACTTGAACAAGCAAGTCACAAAAGAAGATATTTAAACGGCTCATACAGGCATAAAAATATGCTTAATCTCAGTAGCCACTGGGGAAACACAAAGGAAAACAAAATGGGATATCGCTATCACCACGATGGCAAAATCAGAAAGAATGTCAACCGCACCTGCTGGGGAAGACGGAGAGCAACAGAAATGCACCCATGTCATAAATCTATTTGGCAATATCTATCGCAGCTGAATCTTACAGACACCATGGGCCTCAGAAATTCTATTTTTAGGTATATGCCAAATATATTCCATACCTATATATAAGTCCTGTGGAACGGAGAGGCTAAGTGATTTCCCCAAAGTCACAGAGGTCGTTAGTTGGTGTTGGGCCAAGTCTCAACCAGGTTTTAGGGTTCCAAGACCAGTTCTCTTTCTACTATGCCCTGTTGCTTCCATTTATATATCAAAACCTCACCTATAACCACCATCCTGGCAAGACTGATCAAATATGCCTCCACCTCACAGGGAAAAAAAAGAAGAAATAGATATTCAAGACATTTTTTAAGCCATGACCTAACCTTGATGTAATGGCAGCTTTCTAGTGGGCATTAGCCAAACTCAACACTCTTTAGTCTTGCGTCTATAAGTCATTCCTGCAGAAACACCTCATCAAGAAGGCATCACACCAAGGCGGCCCCCCTTCTCCCACCCTTCCCAGACAGCTGCAGTGATGCTGACTTCATGTCTGATAATACGGCTTTGGCAAAGAGGCTACATCGCACTTCTCAGGCCCATAGTTGCTTTAAGGATTCATTTGGCTCAACTTAAAAGAAAAATAAAGAAAAAATATAGAATTGTACTGAATGAAGAAGATGGAGAGTCATCTCACTGGATTGTACCTGGACTTTATGACCCTCTTGAGACTATGGGTATCTCGTGGGAAGAATAGAGAGATTTCTCCTAGGAAGAGTCTAACATCACAGAATGTTAAAGTTGAAAGGGACTTTAAAGTTCAACTTCTAAGAGCAAAGAATAATAAAGACAGCATTTGGAAAGCATTTTACGGGTTCCAAAGTCTTTTCACATTCCTCTAATTGATCTTCTGGGCAATCATTTCAGGTAAGATATTATTATACCCATATTAGAGGTAAGAAAATCAAAACTCAAGCAATTTTCAGAGTCACTAAATGATGGCCACCTATCATGGGCCCCAGGTTGGTTGAGCCTGAATTCCAAGCTCTTTCTAGCACACCACACCATAAACCACACTCAGCTCAAAGGGGATAATTTAAAATTTGTCTCCAGTACTTCTCAAAAAGCATTGGAGTCAGAGACAAATAGATTTCTAAGAAAATGTGCTAGCCCACGAGTCTGACTGTCTGCATGCTGAATGTCTGTCGATGTTTACAGAGATGCCCATGTGTCCATAGCACACTGCATTCACGGAGAACATCCTCTTCAGTCAACCCCAAGTCTGCAAGGTTTAGCCACATCAGAGGATTCATCCACTTTGGTTGTGACCCAGGCCTGCATTAAGACAAAGGCACACAGTTAATGGAGAGCCATTGTGATCATTATAAAGAACACATCCCTAACAGGTCCCCTGTTACTTCTCTCCATAGAGGCAAACACTGGCCTTATAATGCCAACATCAGCAGTCAGCAAAGGCCCCAACTGCCTCCCCCGCTGACTCCTGAAGCCACACAGCATGTGGCAGCTGCGTCTCCCAGGAAGGACGGTGAGCACACAGTGAGCAGATCCAAGGAGCAAAGGCCTGAGAGGGCCCACCAATCACCCCCACCTCCCTCAGAGCACCGCAGAGTCCTCCCGGGAGGAGCACTTCTTCACTGAGGAAGAAGCTCAGTGAAAGTCCCCAGGGCCAGAGCCTCAAGCTGGAATTCTCTGCCCAGATTTTTCCCAACAGAAGAAACAGTGACTTACAGCCCCTTAAGAGGCCCCCGCCCCCTTCACCCCACAGCCTCCTGGGGCAGGAGCCTGCCCTGGGCATGGGGGACTACCAAGTTTTCAGAATATATCATGTATGGATCCATTTAAAACCCAATTGCTCTTCAATGGTGAAGGAGATTTCTTCTGTTTACACAAATAAGGAAGGAGAACCTGGAAGGAACGTTCTCCCGCTGTTAGAAACCCAGTAGCTGTAGAGGACGCCAAGAGCCAGATGATTTACAGCTGGGGGTGGCCCCTTGGGCCATTCATCCGCAGGGGCTCCTTATGGAAGAAGAGCCCGAGCCTTCAGCACATAGTCATTTGTTAATTACTCCCCTCACCTGTGCTGTATGGTCTCAATAAAAGGCTGGTGCAGAAGTTGCTCAGGGCTACCCTGCAGAGAAGGGCTAAGCCTGCCTCCTACAAGCTCGTACTTCTAATCCATGTCACGCCTGGTTCCTTCCTGTGGTGATGAGACCAGGGCAACAGGGGCCCAGGGGTTGCAACAACTTCCCCTTCACAGGATGACCTTCCTTTGCATACAAGTTCTGATTTCTCCTGTTTTAACTCTTCGTTGGGCAAACAGGGAACAAGCAATGGTGTATGTACTGCCCTGCTGCCACCGCTTTGAAGGGTGTGCCCACAGAGCCACTTTGGAGGGCACAGCTGGTAGACAAGGGGCAGCTTCGGGCCCGGAGCCAGGCCCCAAGTAGCCGCTCACCGCCTTTTTCTCTCTGAGTTTCTGCTGACTGCACCCAGAGGCCCCAGCCCTTCCTGAACGCAGCATGAGGCCCACAGCAGCCCTAGGAATGCCAGAAGCTTTGCAGAAGGGCCTCTGCTCAGCAGTGGGTCTGCTGCCACGGCCAGAAGACTGGGCCAGGTTGGCTTTCAGAGGAGCCAACCCCCAGAGCTCGACCCCCAACCTTTTCAAAGCCTTTCCCTATAGCAACCTGACTGAGAGCCGGTGACCCTCCTGCCTACTGCCGCCTCTGCAATCAGATGAAAGAAAAAAATCTCTGGGCCTGCAAAAGTGATTGCCGGGGCTAGAGCCCAGCACAGAACAGCAGACACCCAGACATCCATCAAGAGCCAGGACTGACATTTATTGACTGTCTGCAGACAGAGGCTGCATCTGATGCGGGGCTTCCGGGATCAGCATCAAGGGAAGGCCCAGAAACACCACATCCCGTGGCAGAACACTCTCCAGATCCACCTACTCCCTCTCCACGAGGAGTGCCCTGAACGTCACACCATCCCAGACAAACAAAAGGATCACATCACCCAAGAAATAAATAAATACCACGACCAAGGAGGGGCCCCTTGGTCCAGTGGTTCTCAACCAAGGAGTAACACCCTCTTGTGAGGCATTTGGAAATTCAGGAGTGGGGTTTGAGTTGTCATGGTACCTAAGAGATGCCACTGGCAGGACTCAGAGATGCTAACACAGGAGACAATCCTGCACAAAGAATTTTCCTGCCCCAAATGCCAGCAGTGCACTTGTTGGAAAAACCAAATACCTACTATCCATCAGATGTAATTCCCACCCTGATTTCGTCACATCAGCCCTGAATACATTTCATGTTTTCATATTTTCATATGATGCCCTGAGGTTTTGGGGACTCATTGGCTTGCACAGGGGAGTGCTGTGCTGGTTGGCACAGGAGTTGTGCGATACACAGGCTGTAGGCCAGGACCCCGATCAGTCTCCTGGTCACTGGCAGTGGTCAGTCCGCACCTGTACATGTGGATAAAAATTTGCTCTTCCCTCATGGAGTTGGGGTGAGGATCCAGTGAGAAAACGTACCTACAGGGCTGTGCTCAGGAACTACAGTGATTTTTACAATTTGAGAAATTTTTGTCCAGGAGTTTGGATTTAAATTTTTCATCAGCAGACACAGTGCAGTGAGGTGGAATGAAGACTGGCGTTTGGGACATCAAGCTTCTAACCCCAGATCGCCTTTGTTTTAACCTATGAAATCTCAGATGGATCTGAGCACCCTCTTCTCACACTTGAAAATGGTCGTCATAATGATAAATTCTTCACAGAGTGATGATGAGGATTAACTGAAAAGAGGAAGTGAAAGCTATTGACTGCGGTAACGAGGAACGCAAACGTAAGGCGTTCACACGTCCCACCTATCCGGAGCCACCTACACAGGAACACCACGCCCACCTGCCTACGTGTTCTGCTTCACTGAGAATGATGTCATTTCCTCTGTGACCCAAAGTAATCAACACGATAACATACAGAAGGGTGTCCAACCTCACTAATAATAAAAGAGCATATTAAAATATCAAGAGACCATTTTTTCCCTTAACATTGGTGTAGATTCAAAAGGCAGATGATGCCCAGTGTTGGAGAGAGAAATAGCCTCTGCAGGTGAAAATATCAATTGATACAATGTTTCTAGAGGCCCACCGAGCAAGATATACCAAAAAGTGCGTATGCATATGCGGACAAATATACACATGCACATGAAGAAAATAATTAGTGCTTACAAAGAGACCGTACAACAATGTTTATTACAGTATTCTTTACAATGGATAAAAATTGGAAATAGCCTAAATGTTCTTTAACTGGAAATTGAGTAAGTCAATAATACCACATCTGTACACTGGAATATATGCAGCTATTACAAAGTATAAGCTAGAACTCAGGGTAGTCCCATGGAGAGATGTGTGAATTAAATCATTGAGTGGCAAACAGCAAGCAAGCTCCTGGGCAGTACGATGGCATGACCCCATTGTTGCAAGAAAAAAATACAAATATTTTATGAATATGTTTCAAAATTCTTACAGACTTAAGCACCAGTGGTTATCTCTGGGGAAGAGACTAGGAGTTAGGGAGAGAAAAGATTTTCAGTTTCTATTTAGAGGCACTTTATAGCTAGAGGTGCAGTCTAGCTGAATGCCAATGGCCAGGTGTTAAAATTCAGCTGAAGAGGAGATCAAAGCCGGTGTATGGCTTTATATTAAAACTTCATTATTATAATTCTGTATTAAAGCTACAGCAAAATTTTGAGGGCTGACATGGGGTGGAGAAACAGATTTTCTAGACTGTCATCCTACAGGGACATTACATGGCCCTTCTGCCACCCATTTGTGTCACTGAGAGTTGCTCACTTCCAACCGAGGTAGGTGAGAAGCAAGATAGTTTGATATTTTTCTCAAAAAGTGTCTTTTTTCTTCATGTTTATATTCTCTTTTATGTCTGAATCAAGGCGCATTTATCACAGATGTTGAATGTGATTTCAGAATGTTTCCTCTTCTTGAAATTTTAAGGTGGCAAAAGTTGACATTCGGTCTTTTTTTCATCCTCACAAGATGTGAAGGATTCGCAGATGTGATTTTTTTTCTTGAAAGATTCCTGGCCCCAAACAGAATTAAATATTAAACAGTTAAAAACAGTTCTGAAATGTTGTTTTATTTAATATCATGAATGTTGTTACAACAAATAATTTCTATAAAAAATGAGATTTAATGACATAACCCAATCTACTTTTTATCTTGTTATTTGTTAGATTTTTACAATATTTTGGATTCCCAAACAGAATATAATATCTTACCTAAAGTTGTCTAGCTAACATACTCTCCTGATACCCATATTGAGTGTCAACTATTTTCCTGGTTAACTATTTGAAAGTTCATAATAATTCTTGTACATAAAAAAAACCTTCACATTCATAGTTATTATGGCACTTAAGTCTTGCAATAATAAATGCACATTTGAACTTCAACTGATTAATAGAATTTCAACATATAAAGTACAAAAAAGAGTCCCACTCCAAGTTACATCTAGAGGGATTGTCTCTATTTCAAAATGAATGTTTTGCTGTTAATAGATCTGAATGCCACACCTTATTCATATCGCTGCTGTTGTTACGTTCAGCTACAATAGAATCACACAATAGTTGATCACACCCAAGTTCAGGGAGGCCATAAATGGCATTGAAGTTGGGATCAACTCTGCAACTTTCCAAAGGCCAACCCCAGAGCCAAAGCCACAGGGCAGATTTGGACTGCGTGCCAAGGCCAAGGTCAACCTTTGCTACATCTCTAGCTTATTCTTATCCACATTGGTTTTTTGTTTTACAAAAAGCATGTTTCTTCTACAATTTTAAACAGATATTTCTATTAAAAATCACACACACATACAACTAATACCTACCCCTAAGAGGGGAAACACATTCGGTGGGGACATTGGATTGGATCTCTATCAGGGGTCCTCAAACTACGACTCACAGGCCATATGCAGCCCGCCTAGGACATTTATCTATCCCACCGGGTGTTTTTGCCACCTTTCCTGCTTAGCAGCCAACTCGTCCTGGGGCCCGTAGTCTGGCCCTCCAACCGTCTGAGGGACAGTGAACTGGACCCCTGTTTAAAAAGTTTGAGGACCCCTGCAATATATAGTTTCCAAACTTTGTGAAGCATGATTGTTCTTTGATTATTATGTAAATGTGGATGACACAATCTTAGGTCCTACAGAGATGTACACAAGCCATGGCGCCTCCCACGCAGAAGTTCATTGTAGAATCAGCTGTGAAATTGGTCTCCCCTCACTCCAAAGGCAGCCAGCTCTGGCACAGATCTGACCAGTTTCACTGCTTGTGGTAACTTTTAACATCTCCCAAAATATATCCCCAGGCCCACCTGTTCCACCTCATCTCTGAGGGCCACACCTCCCTTACAACCATGTTCCTGGCATCCTGGACTCTCCTCAACCTGCTCCCTTCATTGAAACTACTCTTTCTGGTGAGCTTATACTTTTCCTCAAGACCCAGCGTGAACATCACCCCCTCACAAAGTCCTCTTCCACCACGCCACAGGGGAATCCATCTGTCCTTGCTACCAGCACAGACAGAGCAGCCCCCTCACTAACCTGCAAATTCCTGAAAACAGGGACTTCGTAGTGGTCATCCTTAAACCCCAGACCCCTGAACAGCTCTACAAATACCTCCTTTCAGCCCATACAAGGATCTCAGCAAATGTTGAAAGAAAGAATGAAACAGTGTATGTATGGTCCTAGATGTCTGTGTGGATTTTATACCTACCTTTGATATTAACAGGAATGATCTAAGCAGGTTGCAAAGCCAGAGTTAGAAATCACTGGACCACTGGTTTTCAAACCTCATTCTCCAGAGACTCAAGTTCACACTAGAGATCAAGGGCGACTTTGGGGTGTCATGAAAAGCAGAGCGCTGAGCCAATCTATATGGTAAGAAGAGGACAGTTTAGGCTGCCAGCAAGGGTCTGAAAACACTGCATCACACCAAGAGGCCGCCTGATGGCCAGCAGGCTCCGCCTCAGGGCCACCCATTAAAGTGAGACTATCACAGAAATATAAAGTGTCAGCTTGGGACACTTGTGTGCCCCTCTGAATCCAATTGCACCTGAATCCTTGGGCACCTGTGCCTCAGTCTCCCCACCTGTAAAACAAGAACCAATGCCTGTCCCCTGAGTGTGCCCAGGAGGAAAGGAAGGAAGCTGAGTTATAACATATACAAAGCGAAGTCTGTGAAGTGCATTTATCTTAAATTCACAGAGCAACAGTTTGCCTTATGTATACCCCAGGTCACCTCCACGTGGATCTGGCTAGAGAGCCATTTCCAGCCCCATCAGGATTTCTTCAGGCTTCTTCCCACTTTCCCACCCTCCCCAGGTGGTAAGCACCCCTCCAACCCTGTTTCCTGTGGATTCATCCCACTGGTCCCTGGACTCCGTGTGAGTTGAACCCCGGCCTGTGCATTCTTTTGAACCCGCCACCTCCGGCATATGGGGCGGGCGCCCTACTCCTTTGAGCCCCAGGTGCCGCCCGTGCACTCTTTTGCACCCGCCTTCTCTCACTGATCACACCATCTGAAGTCTCCTCCGCTCTGCTGTGTGTTTTATTCAGCTCTTCAAACAGCCAGAAAAGGAAATAATTTAGAAAGAGTAAAGAGCAAAAATATATAATGTTCATTATATATATGATATATAATGAAATATTTTTCATGTTTGTGTATTTTTTATTTTAATACATTTAGGGGGTACAAGTTGAATGTCATATGTATTTAATACACAGTGTGAGAGTCTGGGCTGTTGATGTATCCACACCCTGAGTAGTGGATGCGGTACCCCACGGGTAATCAAAACTATGTAAAGTGTAGTATTAATTAGCTGAGTCTCAGGCAGTGTATAGACTGTAAGCTCCTTGAGAGTAAAAGTGATGCCTTATTCATTTTTACATTTCTAGCTCTTAAAATTAGTCCATAATAGGGGCTCAACAAACTTTGGTAGAATTGAAAATGATCATTCTTGCGTAGATCCACTGACCTATTTTTAGCCTGCTTTTTTTTTTTTTTAACCCAAAGCCTAATTGATCTCTGCCTACTCCCCAGCCCACACCAGCCTGTCCTTTGTCTGGGCTATACTCACATGATCTGTCCCTGTCTACAGCTCTGTGCTCCCCTCTTTGGACACTGGAATGACTGGCTGGATGGAGAGAAGGGAGCCAGCAGAGAGCAGGGCCAAAAAGCTTAAAGGCCTAGACAGAAAACTGTCAGGAGAGGATCCTTCCCAGGCTGGGAGAGAGCTGGGAGCAGCATACCTGGACCCAAGGGCCAGGCAGGAAACAGAGGCGTGCCCAGCAGGGCCCCTGGCCTGGGCTCCAAACCCAGGAGCAGAACAATTGGCCATCACAGACTATGGTTTCAGTCTGAGGCCTGTGACCTTCCCTCTGTGATGTACACCATGGCCAAGTTTACAGCTCACCCCAGCTGTCGGGGCACACTGTCACTCCAGCTGTTACTGAGCAATGGATTCCTGTTGCCAAGATATGGATTTGGTTTTAATAACAGTTAGTGCAAACACTGTAAATTTACTGCTGCGAGAGAGAGTTTTTGAAAACGTCCACTCTGGCTATAATTTTTCAGCCGCGCCAGCTGTTTGTGCTCAGCTCATACCTGACATGGTGCTTTGAAACAGCAATCACTGTATTTATAAGAAGGCAAGGACTCATAAATATGTCACAAGTGGAATATACAACGCCATATTTCACCATTTTCTATTTTAAAATTGTGAGTTATGGCTGCAGAAATGCACGCCCATTAAAGGTGATATGATGTATTTTCTGCCCTGTTCGGGAGTCCATCCATCATCAAGACAATAAAGAAAACCGCACTTACTTTTTTCCTGTCGTCTGTAATTTATGATCCCCAAAAAGCTGTAACCTTTTGGCAGGCTTTGCAGAAACCACTGCACTGTTAGCAACTAAATAACCTTTTATAAGGTTTTAAATGTGTTGCTACAGTCTCAATGCACTTGCTGTATTGATCCAGAAGATCTTGGGGGGAAAAAAAAGGTAGGGGAAGGAATGGAGGAAGATGATCTATAACAAGATCAATAACGGCATATGGATTGTTGAAAGATACTTCTAATGATTTTTGCCAGCCATCATCTTTCAGCACGCCACGCCCTATCTCTTAGGCTTTGGTCTGGGCTCAGAATTGATTGAGTTTACTCTCCAGCTCCCTCTCCCTCTCCCTCCCACCCTCCCATCCAGCAGCCAGACAGGAAGGAGCAGAACAATTGGCCATCACAGACTATGTGGGGAAAAGCTCTGGGAATCGCAAAGCTGGAAGGTACTTTCAAGGCTGCCTCCATGTACAGATGTGGAAACTGAGGCAGTGACTTGCCCAAGGTCAAACAGCAACTGAGGAGCAGAGCCTGGGCAGAGCCTGGGCAGAGCCTGGACAGAACCTGGGCGGAACCTGGGCGGAACCTGGGCGGAGCCTGGGCAGAACGTGGGCAGAACGTGGGCAGAAACTGGGCAGAGCCTGGGAAGGATGCCTGGGCAGAGCCTGGGCAGAACCTGGGCAGAGCCTGGGCGGAGCCTGGGCAGAACATGGGCAGAACCTGGGCAGAACCTGGGCAGAACCTGGGCGGAGCCTGGGCGGAATGTGGGCGGAACCTGGGCAGAAACTGGGCAGAGCCTGGACAGAACCTGGGCAGAACCTGGGCAGAGCCTAGGAAGGATGCCTGGTTTTCTGCCCACCCTTGTTCCAACTTTACCACTCTGTTTCCCAGCTGTGCCCCAGAGAAAGAGGGTGTGGATGGAGCAGGTGAATGCGTTTCTGATAAGCTGTGCAGACCCAGCATATCCGCCTGGCAACGAGGTGCAGTGGAAAGATAATGAGCTTGGGAATCACACTGATGCCGGCTGAATCCTGGCTCCAACCTCACTCCCTTGGGCAGGTAAACTAACCTCTCTGGGGCTCTGCTCCTCCGCCTGTAGGATGGCAGTCATAAGGTGCTGGAGATTAGATCCGGTGTCTGTGAGACTCTGAGATCAAAGCCCAGCCTGCATGCAGCAGGTGAACAGGAACAGCAGCAGCGGCCATCTCCAGGGTTCTCCGTCCTCTTCTTCAGCCCTGCCCTAACGTCTAGAATAATGGCCTTGGAGATGGTCAGGGAAGCGGCAGCTATGGAAGAAATTAGGATCATCTTTCCAAGCACAAAATCTTTGGTGCAGAAGCACTTCCTTGATTGTCACAGATGAAACAGTTGGCGTAAGTAGGCTCTTTTTCCTCTCTCTAACGTGAGCTGAGCCAAGCTCCCAGAGCAGAGACCAGGCCCATGCAGCTTCCCTGAGACGTGTCCCCAGGAGGTCGGTATAATTGAGCTTTTAACACTACATTCTTGGGAGTGATCATTTTCAGTTTAAACAAAATGGTTTAACCTGAAACAACCAGACTGTAGCACAGTGACTGTAGCCTCAGCACGTCCATGGTCAGAGGACACTCCTACGAGACAGTCTTGCTTTCTCAGAACCAGTGCCTGGAGCCCCAAGAACCTGCTGCCCTGTAATGGGGGTTCAACCACTACAGCCTGTAATGGGGGTTCAAACACTACAGCCTGCAGGACAAAACCAGTCACAGCCTGTTTTTTGAAATAAAGTTTCATTAGAACACAGCCACGACCGTTTGATTATGTATTTTCTACGCTGCTTTGGCACTTTGTCAGGGAGGCGAGTGGTTCTGCAGGGAACATAAGGCACACCACGCCCAGATTACATGTTACCTGCCCTTTCCAAACAGTTACAAACCCCTGTCCTAGATTCTATCCAACAGTGCCGCAGGACAACACGTCTCTCAGCGGGAGGCAATCAAAACTTAGTACACACGCAGCTGTTTGTTGTTTACCAAGTGTGTTTATGAACCGGATCTGAGACAATCCCCCCGCAATCCTACATAGTGAAGATTCTTACTATTCCTGCTGTACAGAGGAGTATGAGCAGGCCCCAGAGAAATAAAATAACTTGCCCAAGATCACACAGGGAGTCAGAGGCCGACTGGGAGCTGAGCCCAAGTGTCCCTACTATCCCTCCCTGAAGTCAGAGTGCTCCATGCCCACGGAGTGCCACTACTCACCAGATAGTGACCTTGGGAAGGTCACTTACCCTTTCTGGACCTTGGCATCCTCAAATTCAGAATAAGGAGTCACTAAATGGGGAGTCACTGAAACACTTATTTTGAAAGATGCTAAGGGACTCTCTGAGCAAAACCCACAGTATAACACTCTATAAAAACACTTCCCGGGCCCCATCCAGGCACCTGTCCCACCCACAGCCTGGCTCTAGGAGAAGCACATGAGGCAGGGCTGTGGCTGGGAGGGAAGGGAGTGAGGAGGAACCCACTTTGGACACTGGCCCCCCTAAAGGCCATCAAGTGTCCCTGGACCCCAGAAGCTCCATCGGAGCATAGAGACCTCAACAGCAGGCAGGAGAGGACAGTCTGTAAGGACAGAAAAGGTCCCGCTGCCTCAGTTGTGCTGGTTTCCACTCACTGTAGGGTAGGGTGGGGCGGGTCAGAGCAGCAGTGAGTGTCCTCGCCGTCTACCGTCTACCACACATCTTGCCATATTCCGTGTCAGAGTCATCTTCTCTTTCTTTTTCCCTGTGTTCACCTACAGCACCCCCAAATCATGATTAACATTATAAATAAAAATAAGAAGCAAGTTATTAAATGTAAAATATGCAAGGTTCCTCCCAGGACTCTCCGGGCAGTTCATAAACGTAACGGCTCAGTTTTGCTGCTGGCGCAGGCAGCTGATGAAACATCTCCAGCTCACAGGCTAATTGAAGCTGTTAACGAAGTCGAGGAGAGAGGTGATTATGGGCAGCCCCTCTCCTACCTGCAGGGGGCAGGGGATCACCATCAGGACGAAGGGCCAGGAAGCCCCCTAGCCACCCACACCAGCTGCCTGGAAGTTCGCAAAGAGAGACGATCTGCTCTGTGCTCCCCTCTCCACAGTCACAGTCTCTGTCTGGAGCCCACTTTCTTTTTTTTTTGTTTTTGAAACAGAGTCTCAAGCTGTCACCCTGGGTAGAGGTTCATGGCATCACAGCTCCCAGCAACCTCCAACTCTTGGGCTTAAGCAATTCTCTTGCCTCAACCTCCCAAGTAGCTGGGACTACAGGCACCCGCCACAATGCCTGGCTATTTTTTGGTTGTAGTTGTCATTGTTTGGCGGGCTGGGGCCGGATTGGAACTTGCCAGCTCTGGTGTATGTGGCTGGCGCCGTAGCTGCTGAACTACAGGTGCTGAGCCTGGAGCCCACTTTAGGAGCCCGGAGGAGTCCGTCACTCTCACCTGCAGAAAAGCATTTTCAAACAGAGACTGGGACAGGGTCTAGAGACTGCTGGCTTTAGAATGATGAGAGAGATTCTGACTCTCCAAAGCCCTTATTCTCAAAACCCAGGCTGAGAAGAAACAACCCAAATGTCTAGCAACAGCTAAAAGGTGAACACATACAGTGGAATAGCATTCGGGCATAAAGAGGGATGAAGAACTGAGCTACAACGTGGATAAGCCTCGAAGACATTTTGCTAAGTGACAAAAGCTGGGCTTAAGATGTCACATAGTAGATCTACAAGATAACCAGAACAGGTAAGTCCAAGGAGATAGAATGGAAGTTTGTGATAGCCAGGAGGGCAGGAGGGAAGAACAGGGAGAAACTGCTTCCTGCCTGCGGGGTTTTATTTTGGGGTGATAAAGGTGTTTTTGAGATGGCTGGGCATGATGGCTCACGCCTGTAATCCTAACACTTCAGGAGGCCCATCCAGAAAGATCACTTGAGGTCAGAAGTTCAAGACCACCCTCAACAAGAGTGAGACCCCATCTCTACAAAAAAATGGAAAAATTAGACAGGCGTGGAGGTGGCACCTATAGTCCCATCTACTTAGGAGGCTGAAGCAGGAGGCAGGCTCAAGGTCTGGAGGTTGCAGTGAGCTAGGATGATGCCACTGCACTCTAGCCTGGGTGACAGAGTGAAATCCTATCTCAAAAAACAATAAATATTCTAAAGGTAGACAGAAGTGGGGCTGCCCAGCATTAGGAATGACTAAATGGGCTCGGCGCCTGTGGCTCAATCGGCTAAGGCGCCAGCCACGTACACCTAAGGTGGCAGGTTCGAATCCCCAGCCTGGGCCCGCCAAACAACAATGATGGCTGCAGCCAGGAGATGGCCGGGCATTGTGGCGGGCGCCTGTGGTCCCAGCTACTGGGGAGGCTGAGGCAGGAGACTCGCTTGAGCCCAGGAGTTGGAGGTTGCTATGAGCTGTGATGCCATGGCACTCTACCCAGGGGGACAGCTTGGGGCTCCATCTCAAAAAAAAAAAAAAAGGAATGACTAACTAAATATGCCGAATCATTCACTTCAAGAAGCTTAATTTTATATTATGTGAATTTCACCTTAATTTTTAAAAATGGAAAGAAAAAACAAAACCTGGGCTGAGTTTTATTTAGCCCCTGTGAAGTTGGGCTCCTTTGCACAGGTTTCTGATTTTTCCATCAGGAAACTCAGTCCAGACCTCGCTCCGTGATCCTGGCTCCCCACAGGCCTCTGGCTTCTACCTCCCCAACCTGTCCAAGCATCAGAGAGAGCTGCCAGACTTCCACCCCAGTTGGGGGTGAGGGGTCTTGGGATGGGAGCCAGGGAGCCCTGGGAGAGAGAAGTTAATACAGCAGAACAAAAAGTCTGAAGTCAAACAAACCTTACTGCAGGGCTAGTTCTGCCAGGGTCTACTGTGGAATCTCAAATAAGCCCCTTAAATTCTCTTATCCTCAATTGCCTAATCCATAAAATAGGGACGGTAATAGGATCCTTGCCCTCTTTATGGATTTGCTGTATGCATCAAAAGAGTTATGTTGTGTATTCATTACTAATAACTCTTCCAAACCAGTGTATTAACCAATGAGCATTTACTAAGAAATAAGGGGACTCCTGGTGGGAGTCGTGTTCAGGAAGCAGAAGACTGGAACTGGGCAGGTAGACAGAGTGACTTTGAGAGACAGTCCCTGCTCCCCACATAGGGAGGTGAAACTAACACGAACAGAACCACCAGAGAGCAAAGTAGGAGGATCTCCAGTCGGTCCTGGTGGACTGAGAGAGGGAACATCACGATTTCGAACACAGAAAGCACAGGGGCCTACGTTGAGTCACGCTCTGCGGAGCGATTTGGGAGTCATTTCAATATTTTGACTTTAGTTTCCTTGTTTGTCAGATGAGATGGGATAAAAGTCCTCAAAGACTCTCTACCTTTAAGAGACTAACCTTAAGCTAAATTAAAAGACAGGTCAGGTGTGGTGTCTCACACCTGTAATCCTAGCACTCTGGGAGGCCAAGGCGGGTGGATAGCTTACGCTTACAAGTTCAAGACCAGCCTGAGCAAAAGCAAGACCCTGTCTCCACTAAAAATAGAAAAACTGAGGCAAGAGGATCTCTTGAGCCCAAAAGTTGGAGGTTGCTGTCAGCTATGATGCCACAGCACTCTACCCAGGGGACAGCTTAAGACTCTGTCTCAAAAAAAAAAA
>CAUYQV010094667.1:0-48370 GCA_963574575.1 Galagoides demidoff
ACCTAAGGTGGCAGGTTCGAATCCCCAGCCCGGGCCCGCCAAACAACAATGATGGCTGCAACCAAAAAATGGCCGGGTGTTGTGGCAGGCGCCTGTGGTCCCAGCTAGTTGGGAGGCTGAGGCAGGAGACTCGCTTGAGCCCAGGAGTTGGAGGTTGCTATGAGCTGTGATGCCATGGCACTCTACCCAGGAGGATAGCTTGAGGCTCCGTCTCAAAAAAAAAAAAAACAAAAAAAAATTTGACTATGACTCAGAAGATAGAAATTGCCCTCCTCCCCAGCACCTTCCCTATGTTTTCTCCTTCAGTGTTGCCATAATAAAATGTTAAGAGAATCATACAGAAAAAATGTATGCTGATATTATTTTTAAATGAACTATTATTAAAATTACCACTTTAAGGACTTGAATCCATAGCAACAGAGCTGGATTGATTAACTTGGCAGTAGTTTTTCTCAGGTAACAAATAATGTATTTTTCTTTTTGATTGTCCTTTATAAGATGAGAAATTATTGGTAGCATTAAAAAGTTACTTTCTTCATCTTTGAATAATTTTAAAATTTATTTAATTGAAAAATTTCAATTTTTTTGCTAATTTGACAGAATTTTCTGTGCTTAAATTTTATTTAAAATTCAAACACGTATGACATTTGTCTTATCAAAATGGTTATTTCATTTTTTTGAAAAGTATTCATTGACCATTACTTGTTTTAAGCTATTAAAAGATTATACTTCATTTTATTATGGATCATAAACTTAACATGGACGAAAGATGATTACCTCAATATCATAATAGTAAAATCTGTCTATTTCTGAATTACAAAGAGCTTATAATCTATTGTACAAGAACAAGTTTTAAAAAGACATAATATATGGACTTAAATCTTCTGTCTGTTGAGGGAGGGCCTTCATATTCTGAACCTAGAACCTGATTTCTAAATTTCACATTTTGAGAAACATTTTTGCTGCTATTCTTAAATAGCATTTTGTAGCTTTTACTAATTAAATTCTTGCCTTTTTTTCCATACTTAAAGAAAAATTTAGAATATTAGCTTTTTATTCATGTGGAAAAGAGAGTGAGGGCTGGCAGTTCTAACAGCTGGAGTTTTCTGCTGGTCCCCTTCATGAGCTAGTGTGCTCTGTGGAGGCTTCGGTGCTTGGGAAGACCTGAAGTGACTTTAATTTGTTCTCAGTAAGTTCTTGGTTGATGAATAATTAACCAGCTGTATTTATGCCATATGACCCTGTCACAAGGTAATCTCTGCAAGCACCCTTAAACTGGAAATGGGTGTGCGCCTTCATTACATCTTGTGCTTCTTGTAGAAGGACCATCTGAGTGTCTGTGGTGGCCTGTCTGACTAACCTTTAAAAACGTATCCCCACCTTGCATATAGTTGTTCACCTTTGTTATATAGTATATATATAGTTACACCAGTGTTAGGAAGAGTAGTTTTAAATTTCTGGCACAGTTTGAGGCTAAGAAACAATCTCGTTAGAATAAGAGTGTGTTCTAAAGAATATGTGAGCACATCCTCCACCTTTACAGAGGAGCTGAGCACAGCAGCTATGCCCTGATTAACCCCAGAGGCAGGAGGAGGCCAGACCGGTACATAATTCTAGTTAAGCTACCTAAGCCGTTGAAGGAAGCTTAACCTGCTGCTTACTGAATAAGCGTGTGTTTGGGGTCAGGGGAGGATGTGGTAAGGCTTCATTCCTTAGAAAGATGGCATTTTCTTGAGGCTTCTCTCCAATATACCCAGGTCTTCGAACAAGTGAAAATCCATATAGGGCTATGAGAAAAAGACAGTTAAGCATAGAACTCTTGTATCAAACACTTTGGAGGGTTTTCTTTAAGCTTTAGATGGTTTAGGTCAGTGGTTCTCAACCTTTCTAATGCTGCGGCTCTTTAATACAGTTCCTGTGGGTTGCGACCCACAGGTTGAGAACCGCTCCTTTAGCTAATTCAAGACAGAATGTTTGCATCTTAGGAAATTATCAGATGGGAATAAATGTAGAAGGAGATTTAGAGATGGTAGTAGAAGGTATTGTGCTTAGGTCCCACACAGATATCCTTAAACATGGTCTTGATGTAAGTCCCCCTTTCTGCAGTCCTTTTCTCTGTATTCATGTGTGGTCATGGATCCAAACTGCTGCTCCTTACTATAAATAGGACTTCCTTCCATTGTTTCAGAACAGATTTTGTTGTTTGTGTTTCTGTTCCACTAGTAAACAGTTCTTCATTCCTTTAGCAACTTAGGTTCCAATTTTTTTGTAGGTATCTGGCCCTTGGCTTGTTTCTGCCACTTCTGGCTTGACAGTCTGTTGTTGAAATTCAGTTTTTACAGACAGCAAACATTTGTTTGTTGAAAAATGTGGTTTTCCCCCTCAAATGCCTCAGTGTGTTGTACTTAAATCTTTGATCCCTTTTGTACATCCATGGTTTTGTGTAGACCCAACTTTGAGTAAGCAGATAGATTCTTGTTCATAAACAAGGGGAGTGTGGTATTCTGGTTCCTATAGTTTGCAGTGGGTTTTGAAAGCAAGTTCATTGTTTTTAGTAATAAAAACCTTTTAACAGTATTCACGTTATGCTGTCCAATCTCTGCAGGTGCTGAAGAGAAAATTTTGGAAGAGTTTAAAGAAACACACAATGCAGAGTCTCCAGATTTTCAGCTCCAGGCAATGATCCAGGCTGCTGGCAAGCTAGTGCTGATTGACAAGCTGCTGCCAAAACTGAAGGCTGGTGGCCACAGGGTGCTTATCTTTTCCCAGATGGTGCGCTGCTTGGACATACTGGAAGACTACCTCATTCAAAGACGGTGAGAGCCACTATATCAGAATAATAAAAGGAAATAAAAAATTACCTTTCACAGGGCTCCTTGTGGTTCACCTAGAAGTGACATTTATGATAAAGTGGACGGAATGGGCAAAATGTGTCATATGTCTTTTTAAAAACTGTAGATGTACATGATAATTATTTTACATGACACAACTACAGGAGGACAGTGTATACTCCTGTGGGCAATTTTCTCCCCTTTGCTTTCATTTAATTAGAGGAAAATAGTTCTTCAAATTAAAATTATTTATCTTATTGTGAAGAGTTGTCACCTATTCTTAGAGTTTAGCTATTTTACTGGAAAGGAAGTAAAATAAAATTTAATCTTTGGTCATTCAACCAACTATATAAAAAAGTACAAGAAACTATTTGCTCTGAAATTATTTCTGTTAAGTCATATTATATATCATATCAGATCATATCATGTTAATATATATTCTATGTTTAACACTTAAAAATAAAATATAAAAGGAATGAGTGTATTGTAGCTATGTGTCAGGCCTCCTGTTGCTATTTCTAGGTACCCATATGAAAGGATCGATGGCCGAGTAAGAGGCAACCTGCGCCAGGCAGCTATCGACAGATTCTCCAAACCTGATTCTGATAGGTTTGTGTTCCTCCTGTGTACACGGGCTGGAGGTTTAGGCATTAATCTCACTGCTGCTGATACCTGCATCATCTTTGATTCAGACTGGAATCCCCAAAATGACCTCCAGGTAAACACACGAGAAAATCTTCCTGATTTTTTTTTTTAAGTCATTCTACTACAATAGAGAATCTCCAGTCTAACCACTAAATTAAAGTGTCATCACTCAGCAGTGTCTCAGGACTGAGGGCAAATCAACCAACTAGTAATCAGTTTATCAGTGTTGTGAGAAGAAATTTCTTAGTATCTTAACTCTCTTCTAAACTGTGCTACTGATTTATTAGAACATATGGTCTTCTAACTGGCCAGTTGCATCATGTCTATCTTTGGTAGCTGTCCATTTGGGCAGCTACAACAAAGTACCGCATATACTGGATATTCATTTCTCATGGTCCTGGGGGTTGGACGTCTGAGATCAGGGTACCCACAGGGCCCAGTCCTGGATGTGCCTGGTCCTGGGCGTGGGCCCTCTTCCTGGTTAATAGATAGCGTCTTCATGCTGTCCTCTCTCTTAGCCTACAGAGAGCTAGCTAGCTCTGTGGCCCGCGTCTGAGCACTAATCCCATTTGTGAGACTCTCCCCTCATGACCTCATTGCCCAAAGGCCCCCTCCGAATCCCATCACATCAGGATGATTTCAGCATGTGAATTTGTGGGGGAAACACAAACATTCAGTCCCTTGCAATAGCTATTAATTTTTTTTCTTCCAGGCTCAGGCTAGATGCCATAGAATAGGACAGAGCAAATCTGTGAAAATCTACAGGCTGATTACGAGGAATTCCTATGAAAGGGAAATGTTTGACAAGGCTAGTCTGAAGCTTGGTCTGGATAAAGCTGTGCTGCAGTCTATGAGCGGAAGAGAAAATGCTACCAATGGGGTAAACAGCACTTGTGTAAACCACATGTCCATTCTGTCTTCCTTCTTTTATTCAGTTAATAGTAAGAAATTATTCAATGTCTCATGAGTTTTCAACCTCAATATTTTAAGCATGTTTTGTTACACTTTCCTTTGCTGTAATTCAGGTTTTACTCTTTTTGGAAGCTTTTGTTAAGTTTATAAATGTTATAATTCTAAATTATTTTGAATATGTTAAATATTTCTAGGGCCAGGCACAGTAGCTCACACCTGTAATCCCAGCACTCTGGGATGCCAGGGTGGGTGAATTGCCTGAGCTCATGCACAGGTTTGACACAAGTCTGAGCAAAAGCAAGACCCTGTCCCTAAAAAAAAACAGCCAGGTATTATGGCTGGTGCCGGTAGTCCCAGCCACTTGGGATGCTGAGGCAAGAGAATTGATTGAGCCCAGGAGTCTGAGGTTGCTGTGAGCTATGACACCACGGCACTCTACTAGGGGGGTGGGTTTGGGGGACAATAAAGTGAAAGTCTCAAAAAAAGAGAAAAATCCCCAAATTCTCTTAAACAGGTACAGCAGCTTTCCAAGAAAGAAATAGAGGATCTTCTACGAAAAGGGGCCTATGGTGCACTTATGGATGAAGAAGATGAAGGGTCTAAATTCTGTGAAGAAGATATTGATCAGATCCTCCTCCGTCGAACCCACACTATTACTATTGAGTCTGAAGGGAAAGGCTCCACATTTGCTAAGGTGGGAAATGAGGTTTTCTGTAGAGGGCATGTGTTCCCAATATGTGGAGGTAATGTCTGCTTTACGTTGGCAGTTAACAAATTAATTTCTAACTCCCTGCGTGCGGAACCTCTGCCACATAAGGAAATCTTTTACATTTTGGGCTCTCTTCTTTTTTATTTTATTTTATTTATTTTTTATTTTTATTTTTTTGCAGTTTTTGGCCAGGACTGGGTTTGAACCTGCCACCTCTGGCATATGGGGCCAGGGCCTTACTCCTTTGAGCCATAGGCGCCACCCCTTGGGCTCTCTTCTGTGTTTGGTAGCAGTAGTTAATTCTTCACCTTGTCCTGGTGTCTGCTTTCTGGCTAATCCTTAATGATGGTTCTTGATTTCATCATCTCTGCTTCTTCTGAAGTCCTGCTCCATCTTCGTCTTCATCTTCATCTTCCTTCTTTCCCCAGGTCCTGATTCCTAAAACAGCCTTGAGAATGATAGATCAGGTCATCCATCTTGAAAAAAAATCTCATTCGTTTTTTTCCCCCTCTAGCTACAATTCCCTGTGTAACTCTTCACAGCTGAAAGAGTCCCTTCTGAGACTTTGGTGACACCCCAATGCCTACTCTACACTTACATTTTTAACAGCTTTATGGAATCTATTTTACTCACCTTAAAATTGAGCTGTGTTGAGAGTGCGATTGAGTGCCTTTGCCATATGATGCGCAGTTGTCAGCCCAGCCTGACAGGATGGGTACATTCAGGGTGGCATGGCCCGAACAGTGACAATCTAAGTTTAGAACGTTTTCATCACTCCGGAAAGGTCTCAGTCCTCACCTCACCCTAGAGTCTTTGAAAACCACTGATCTGTTTTCTTTCTCTGTAAATTTATTCTGAACAGTTCATATAAATGAAACCCTGATATATATATCAGCATAATGTTTTTCAGATTCATCTATATTGTAGCACATATTGGTAACTTCTCTTCCTCTTTATTGCCAAGTAATATTCCATTATTTGGATATATGAACCAAACTGATACTAGAAATTTGGTTTGTTTCTGCATTTTTGGCTGTTTATCAATAATTTTGTGAATATTTGTGTAAGAGTTTTTGTGCAGACATACGTTTTCTTTTCTCTTGAGCATATACTAAGAGTGGAATTGCTAGATCATATGTTAACTCCATGATTAGCCCTTAGAGCTGCAGTTTTCAACCTGTGGGTCACAACCCACAGGAACTGTATTAAAGGGTCACAGCATTAGGAAGGTTGAGGTCCACTGCCTTAGAGGAATTGCTAGACTGTTTCTAAAGTGACTATGTCATTTTCTGTCCCCAGCAGCAGTGGAGTAGAGTTTCATTTTCTTCACATCCTTGCCAAAACTTTTTGTTATCTGACTTTTTAGTTTTAGTCATCCTAGTGGTTGTAAATCGGTATCCCACTCTGGTTTTCTGGTTTTTATTTGTGTTTCCTTAATGATGTTGAGCATCTTTTCATGTGCTTGTTGATCAGCTATATATCATTTTGGAGCAGTGTCTATTCAATCTTATGTTTGTTTTTTGAAGTATTTGCCTTTTTATTAAGTTTTCAAAGTTCTTTATATATTCTGGATAAAGGTTCTATATCAGATAATACAGTTGCACGTATTTTCTGCTAGTCTTCCTAAAGTTGTGTAAACTTAGTAAACCCCAGTTTACCAGTTTTTTTCTTCTGTCAATTTGGTGCATTATCCAACCCAAATTCTCAAAGATTTAATCTTCTGCTTTTTTCTATGAGTCTTCTGGTTTTCGTTTGCATCAATTTCTATGTGTGGTTTGAGGTAGGGGTCCAGCATTTGGATATCCTGCTGTCCCAGCTACTCCAGTCTGGAAAGGTTCTTCTGCCTTCGCTCTGTGATCCAGCACCTTCTCCTTCACATCTTTCGGTCTCTTTTTAGGTCTTGCTTCAGTGCTTACAGATACTGTCAATACAGTATGTGCAAAACCAAACCAGCACCCATCTCACCCCTCCTACACTGACATGCACTCATACGCACTCTCATGCACACTCTCACACACGTGCACTCATACGCACTCTCACACCCACCCACTCACGTGCACCCTCACACTCATGCACACTGATTCACCTGCATGCTTCACATGTAAACTCTCATATGCAGTCACACACACACACTCTCACTTATGCACTCACACACGCGCACTCACCCACACTCTCACACTCACACCCACACACGTGCACACTCACATGTACACACACTCACGCACACTCTCGTGCACTCACACATACATGCACTCAACACGCACACATGCACACTCTTACACATGCTCGTTCTCTCTCTCTTGTTTGTCCACCTGAGTAACACCATTCAGATGTCAGAGTTGGATGCTAAGGTTTATCTTGCTTCCTCCTCCTGTTTCATGCTTCCTATGCACCCATATTCTAACTCCACTGAATTTACCTTGTAAGGAATATCATCTCCTTTTCTCTCATCTTTCCTCTTTATTTCCACTTTGTTGTTTCTTCCCTAACTGCTGTAGTGGCCTGTTCTACCCTCTATGATCCAAGACATTGGTATGACCTCTTTAACATGTGACTCTTGGATATGAGGTCATGTCCATCTTGAGGTGATTTCCATTTTCAAAATAGCTCACAGCTCCCTTGGGATAGCATTCAGACTGTTAACAGCTCATACAAAGCTCTGGACCTGGCTTCTCCTTTCCCCCTAGCTTGACCTTTGGCTGTTCTTCCCTGCATACTCTACCCCTTTCCTCTCCTCTGGGCCTTTGTACATTCTTTGTCATGAATATTTCCACATGCTTTCCTGTGTCATCAGTGTTTTAAAATGTGGTCCAGGCATCTTTTCTGGGAGAGCCTTTCTTCTCAGTTCCTGGCAGTGTGCCTCTTCCGTGTGTCACTTGCACCTGTGCTGTATACCTTTATAACCTGTCCCTTGTCATGCCTCAGTGTGATCCTTTATTTCCTGGTCTGTCTGCACCCCTGGATGGTGAGCTGTATGAAGGACAGCCTTTCATTCTAAGTCACATCTACATAGATTTGTCACATGGAGAATGCGCACAGACTTGAGTGAATGAATAAACAAAGAGGCAGCTTTGCATGCCTGTGAAAAGAGTAATACATATTTTTTTCTCCTTTAGGCCAGTTTTGTGGCATCTGGAAATAGGACAGATATTTCCTTGGATGATCCAAATTTCTGGCAAAAGTGGGCTAAGAAGGCTGAATTGGACATTGATGCCTTAAATGGGAGGGTAAGTGAGAAGTCCCATACAAACACCTATCTTGTATAACCCAAGGGTCACTTTTTCAGAAGTTTGAAATGTATCTGCTCTTTTGTTAGAACAACCTGGTTATTGACACTCCCAGAGTGAGAAAGCAGACCAGGCTCTACAGTGCAGTGAAGGAAGATGAGCTGATGGAGTTCTCAGACTTGGAAAGTGACTCTGAAGAAAAGCCTTGTGTTAAGCCACGGCGCCCCCAGGATAAGTCACAGGGCTACGCAAGGAGCGAGTGTTTCAGAGTGGAGAAAAATCTCCTTGTCTATGGGTAAGTCAGACTCATTCTGTAGAATGGTATTATAAAATTTTTAACAATGGTTAGAATTTCCAGCTGGTACAGAAAAATTATATTTGTGTGACTCCTCTTCACACAATCAAATGAATGCCTTTGCATTTTCTGGGACATTGAAGTCTTTTGGTCAACATGCTTAGATCCAAGTCAGTCAAATCCTCCTGGGTGTGGAGAGGTCACTTTATACCTTTAGGAATCACATCAGATCCAGATTTACATGTTATTAATTAATAACTCAGAATCAAGTTTCATCATCAAGTTTTACATGTTAATAACTCAGAATCAAGTTTCGAAATTATAAAATTTTTTCACTTTACATAAAATTGGACTATTGATGAGTTCTTCATATTTTTCTGTTATAAAAAATTGTCAAAGGCAATAATCTCACTTGTTAAGCTTTCACCTCCTCTGAAACATGAGTGGTCAGCCATTTGAACGTTGTGAACCTGTCATATTCTTCCTGCTGGACTATAAGTTTCAGAAACTCAGGATCCAGGCGGCACCCATAGCTCAGTGGGTAGAGTGCTGGCCACATACACCGAGGCTGGCAGGTTCAAGCCCGGCGTGGGCCGGCTAAAACAATAATGACAACCCAGGGTGACAGCTTGAGACTCTGCCTCGGAAAAAAAAAAAAAAAAAGAAAGTCAGGGTCCCTGTGTAATTCATCTCTAAGTCACTATCGCATACCACACAGTACTTTGAATGGCAGAGTGCTCAGTAAATATGTGAATTAGTAAGTAAGAATCCTCTAGCAGACTATGGGAATGTAAGCAACTCCCATTAAAATTTTTTTTTTTCGCAATTTTTGGCCATGGCTGGGTTTGAACCCACCACCGCTGGCATATGGGGTTGGCGCCCTACTCCTTTGAGCCATAGGCGCCACCCCCATTAAAATTTTTTTTTTAACTGCCATCAAAGCAGTCTTTCTATAGATCTGCTGGTGTGTGTGATGATCTTTCCCAACAGATTGCCATTCGTTTCAGAGTAAACACAAAGTTACGTTGACATGGCATCCAGAGCTCTTTCAGGCTTTTGTCTTTTCATCGGATCTTTACCGTGTATAGTCCAAGCTTCTGCTGGAACGGACAGCTCACCTTTTCCAGTGTGCCACATTCTGCCTCATCTATCTTTGCACAGGCTCTTCCTCCTACTTAGTGCAACCCTCTGTGTGCAGGTCCTGGCACAGAGACCATGCCTGCCCCACGTCTGCTTTCCGTGGACGGCCGTGCAGGCATCAGCTTGCACTCTGCACCAGCATCTGACTGCACTCCCTATCACACTCATCACATCGTATATGGGTTTTGAGTCACCTGCAAGAGTCCCAGTTATTAGCTCTAGGGGGACAGGGCTCTTTCCATGTATCCTTAGTGCACGGTGCAGTGTAAGCACACCCAAGTGCTGAATAAATGTTTGTTTATGGAGTGAATGAAATTCAGCAGAAGGCCTCCTGTGTCTCAACAGCTCTGTTGTTGCTACTGCTTATCTGTGAAAGCTGGGTACCCTCTCCTGTTTGTTCTTACACGGAACAGAGACTCTCCCCACCTAAGTCCTTTGTGTTCATACCAGCTGCCATGTTTAAACTTAATGATTAGAGTTGACGATTGTGTTGGTAACTTTAAGAATGGAACATAGTAATAACTCTTGAAGAGAAGCAGTATGCTTAGGGCATTTTGTCTTCCAGTCAAGCCCTTCCCTCCTCCTGTGCTCAGTATGTCTTGAATACCTCCTGTGTGCTGGGCATTGTCCTGGGATACCCTCAGACATTAGGGTTACGTCTGTGAGCAAGATAGGCATATCGTGAGGCTGGCATGTGACCGAAGAGATGGTGTACGCTGATGCTGCTGTGGCAGGGGAGAACTCTGCTGTGGAGCATGGAGGCATGTCAAACAGAGCTCAGGTGTTCTCCCTACTCCCGGGGCTAGGAAGTAAAAGATAGAATTCCATAGAAGGTCATATGTACAGTGCACAACTTGATAGGCATGAGGAATCAACTAGAGTAAGAGGGAGTTTTGGGGTTGGAGAGAAGAAGAGAGTTCCTGGCAGGGAGAGGAGTTTGTCCAGAGGCCTAGAGGTGCAGGCCAGCTTTGCACTTGCAGCAACTGAAAGGATTTCACAGGAGTCAGGGAGCAGCGGGAGGCAGGGCCCGAGAGAGGCACTGTACCATTACACTGTGCCTGTGCCATTCTGTGCAGCCAAGTCTCATCCTCCTCACAGCATGGCTCTCATTCGACAGTGGAGGGGCTCTTGGTACCACAGACCCTGCTCTGGTGGCTCAGTCTGCTGTCAGCTGGGAGAAGACATGGCTCAGACAGCATCTGCTGCCTCTTGCTCCCATGCCTATTTGCTGTATGATATCACCCTGCAGCTCCCAGATGAAACAGTACAGTGCTGTTTAGCTTGGGATTATAACATGAGACAGGCGGTCAGGTTCAACAGCCTGTTGTCTATTTGCTTCTGTCTCTCGTCCTTTCTCTCACCCATTTTACGTGAGGACCTATAAGGTGGCTGAACATCTTTCCTATGGCTGTTTTGTACTTGGGGTTATCACTTGCTATTCCAAAAGGAGTCCCAAAGTTGTTCAGAGTCTTTTACCAATTATAGCATCCCTTAGAGGTGGATTCATGCAACCACATACTCCTGAGCATTGCATTCTTGATTTTGTGGTCATCGTACCTACGTTGGGTCCCTTGTATTTCAGTTGGTTGGTTAGGATCAGATCATAGTAACCATGACAGTGAAGACAAGTATGCAGTTTTCAGGCCCACAGATCACATTCATGTCCTGAAAGTTGCTGCCACAGTCTGCATCTGCCTGGGGTAGCCAGTATTTGCCACATGGGTGTTATTTCAGTGGTAGTTCAACTCTTGCACTTGGAAACCGTGAGCTTAGAGCTTGTTCTGTGCTGGAGTGTTTTTAACTCTTGCATCCTGGACTGCTTTCTTATCACCTAATATAAAATATTGCTAGTTTTGACCCAGGATTCCTCAACACAAGTACCTGACCATTAAAGTAAAGCCCCCATCTAAACTCAAAGGCACCATCTGCATGCTGAATATTTGCTTTTTGCAGTTGGGGACGGTGGACAGACATTCTTTCCCATGGACGCTACAAACGTCAACTCACTGAACAAGATGTAGAAACCATCTGCAGAACCATCCTAGTCTACTGTCTCAATCATTACAGAGGGGATGAGAATATCAAAAGTTTCATCTGGGATCTGATCACCCCCACAGCGGATGGCCAGACCCGAGCCTTGGTCAATCATTCTGGTAGGTCTCCTTCATGCTCTGTGCACTGTGGGGTTACCGAAAATCACCAGAATCCTTTGTGACACACTGCTAATAAATAGACATAACACAGATCCTGTATTTCCCTGCCTCATGCATTAAAATATCTGACTCTGACACTATAATTTAGAGCATCGAAAGCTTCTATTATCATTATGGTGACGATTCTAGGTTTATCAGCCCCTGTGCCGAGGGGAAGGAAGGGAAAGAAAGTGAAAGCCCAGAGCACCCAGCCGGTGGTGCAGGATGCCGACTGGCTGGCCAGCTGCAACCCAGACGCTCTGTTCCAGGAGGACAGCTACAAGAAGCACCTGAAGCATCATTGTAACAAGTATGTTTTGGGATGGGTGTGGAGAACTTGGTTCCCTTACTGTTCCTTAAAAATTATGTATAGTCAGCCCTTCATATCTGTGAGTGCAGAATCTGTGGAGACAGAAGGCCAGCTACAGGATGTGAGCATCTGCAGTACTTGGTGTCCAAAGCAGTCCTGGGCCCAGTCGCCTGCAGAGGCAGAGGGACAACTGTATCACTAAAACTATTAAATTGTGCAATGACTGTCTTTATACAGCCTTGCCATTTTTCTTGAAACATGATGCCAAGTCACAGGAGAGCCTACCTGCTTATTTTTTAATGTGGTAAAAGATACATAACTCAATATTTGCCATTTTAACCATTTGTAAGTAAATAATTCATTGGCATTAATTACAGTCACCGTGCTGTGTGCTCATCATCTATACCCAAAACTTTTCTGTATCCCCAGAGTTCTGTACCCATCAAGTAGTAGCTTAGCACTTTCACTTCACCCTCTCCCCAGCCCCTGGCAGTGCTGGTCTCCCCTCTGTTTCCTTTAGCTTATCTGTTCAGAGCACCTCATGAGTGGAATCATACATTATTTGCCCTTCTGTGTCTGGCTTATTTCATGTAGCATGATGTTTCCAAGGTTTGTTCATGGCGTAGCATGGATCAGAAGTTCACTCCTTTTTATGACCGAGTAGTACTCTGTTGTGTGTGTGTGGCATTTTGTTTGTCCATTCTTCTGCTGATGAACATTTGTATTATTTCCACCTTTGTCTGTTGTTAATAATGCTGCTGTGAGCATTGGAGATGACTGATTTTTTTCTTTTTCTTTTTTTTTTTTTTTTTTTTGCAGTTTTTGGCCGGGGCTGGGTTTGAACCCGCCATCTCCGGTATATGGGGCTGGTGCCCTACTCCTTTGAGCCACAGGCACCGCCTGACTGATTTATTTTTAACCAGTATGTGTTGGAGTACACAGTGGGTTGTACATGTTCCCAACTTCTGCTGACTACTTTCAGTAGAAGAACTGTAGGATTCACATATTCTTTTTTATCCAATAATATTTTAGTTGCTGGGTCCATTTTTCCTACCTGTGAGCTTACCATCAGATTTCTTACCTTTATTTCTATAACTGATTATAGATAATTGAAGAATGTTGAATCTGGGTTTATTTGGTTGCTTGGCATTCTGTTCCTTGTTTACACAGTAAGCCGACTACTGCATGCATCAACTGTTTCCTCCTTTTTGGTATACATGGCTGAGTACCAGTAGTGCACGTAACAGTACTACTAAACGGCTCCACCACTTCCCAGCTTTGCGAGACCTGGGGCAGGTTACTCAACCTCTTTAGGACTCACTTTCCTCAAGTCACTCAGAGTTTGGCAACAAGATCTCAATTGGATGAGGCAAGATATGAATAAAGATATATTTCTCTTTTGAAAAGCAGCATTGACCACAGTCTGAGCACATAATGCTGCCGTATGCCAGATGCTTTCTATGGATTATCTATATCCTTATAATCTGAGTTGGCTAAGATGAGTAGGGCTGTTTTATCCCTCATTTAAATGACAAGGAAACTGGGACTTAAGTAACTTCAGGTCTTTCAGCCTGTTAAGGGTCAGAGCCAGATTTGAACCCTCAATTATGACGTTCCCCTCCCCACCTGATCTGGGAAGTCTACCTTCTCAGGGTTGTGATAAGGCTGCAGGGAGTTTCCGAATCTATTACCTCAAGCCATTGTGGTGTCTCAGAAACTTGGTTATTGCTAGGGGCATAATAATAACTGGTTATTTCTCCCTAAAATTCTACCCCACCACCCATTGTTAGAAAATTCCTATGTCCTTGTGGTTTATGGGGGCAACCTGGGGGCAATAGCCTTCTGGGTTCTGGATTCAGACAGAGTGAAGTAGTTCAGTGGGAGAGACCCGGCTCCTCTCCTGGATGCTGCTTGCTGGTGGGTTTTAATTTCCCTTCCTATCCTCCTGTCAGTAACAGATTTCCTGTAGGGTACCCTTCCTCAGTAGTATGTGAGAAGTAATTTGGGGTTCTTCGTGTCTTTCCACCCAGTCTCAGAAAAAGACTGTTGGTACCTTCCAGCTCATCTCTGAGACTAATTAGGTGGCCCTATAGGTGAGCCCTGAGACTCACCAGGATCTAAAGTGAGGCAATGTTGATGCCTGTTAAGATGAAAAATGAGACCCATACTGAAGGACATCCTAGAAAGTAACTGGCCCCGTCTCCTCCTAAGTTTCAAGGTCATGAGAGACAAAAACAGAGAGATGTCTCAGACTAAAGGGGAGAGTCCAGTGCCATGTGTGGTCAACACCCATGTCTGTCTGATTTACAGAGTGCAAACTCTTTGGGATCAGAGGCCATGTCCCAGTCATCTTTGTTCTCTCAGTGGCTAGCCAGCACAAGGGAACTCAGCTTTCCAGTTGCATTGGCTTGAATTTTTTCCTCTGGAAGAAAAGTGATATTCATAAGTGCTCCTCTTAGCAAACTTCTTCCTGAAGTAGAAATCTTTATCTTTTAGCAAAAGAGGGAGAAACCTTTAGGCTTCCTGCCACTCTGTCAGGTTTTGCTGTGCATAATAAAGAATCCACTAAAGGCAGAGGATATTTTCTTTGGAACCACCTTTTCTGAGCATCCTATGTAAGTAGGTGGTGGCCTTCAAATCCTCCTCTAACCAGAGAAGAAATAATACGCCTGCTGTGGAGACCCAGACTGTCTCCTTTCCTTTGCATTTCAATGTGGCACTAAGGTTCTCCTGAGTTAACAAGAGAAAGAAATATTTTTAAAAAGAATAAAAATGAGTTATCCAAAATGATTGCCTACCCTGGAGTTTGTTCAGGTATTCACAATCTGCACTTGGCCCATCCAAAACCATGGTGGCCCTGAGTTGGCTTGTGGTGGGGAGGAAGGCCTATCAGAGATCATCTGTTAGGAGTCTGCTTGGGTGAAACTGCCCCTACTTGTCATTTTTGAGTTTTAGAGGACAGTTGCCACCCCCTGAGAGACTGTGACATGGTAGAGTTAGAAGGCCTAGTTCTGATTGGCCCATGTGCAGGGTAACCCTGTGGCCTTGGCTAAGTCTCTTCTCTTTCTGTTACGATCAGTATTTACTCTTGTAAAATGGAAGGTAACTTGCCTCCCTGTGTCATGGGGGCTATTATGAGGGTCAGAGGGGCCAGTACAAGTGACTGTGAGACACTGGCTCTCAGGTGTTACCTTTATGTTGGTGGGATCTCCAGCTTAGGGAAGGAGCGCTTCGTATTATGGTGTCTTCACGGCCAAGAAAGGAGTCTTTATGTATCGATTCTGAGTGCACACCAGGGGCTACCCAGCGGGGGATGCTATATTTGGGGTAGACATAGGCCTTTGGGACTTACCAGGTGGACTTTATTGAAAGAATTATGTTTTAACCATTGTGGAATTCTAAGCAGGATCAAAAGTCTGGTTCCTAGAATTCCAAGGGTTTTTAAAAATGGATTTCTTGAACATGACTAAAAATGTCAGCAAATTGAGCACATTAATTTTTAAACATTATATTATTTTTTTAAAGCTACAACTTAGGTTCCTAAATAATATAAACTAGAAGGAATAAAATATCTAATGTTTCTTAAGGGTAAAGAATGAGGACACACCTCCACCCCACCCTGTCGCCATCTTCCTTTCTCGGAAGCAAAGTTGTATAATCTGAAAAACCTGACATTCCATATTGAGGGTTTATTGTAAGGTAGTAAAACCAGATTTTATATCTCGTTTATTCCTACAACTTCTGATGTGCTTCCAAAAATGGTATTAAGGCAGCAGCTGAGGAAATTTTATGAGATAATGAAGCAGAACAGTTACTGAAAGCCATCTGCTCAGTTGTTTACAAACTTGCTCCAATACTTCAGAGGCAATGGTAGGGTACGTGTCTGAACTTCACAAGCTGCACTAGGTAGAACTAAATGAAGTGCGCCTGGGCTGGGCCGAGCGCGGGCCCTCTCTGTGCAGTGTGAGCGGTTGCCAGGCAGGCCTGTTGGAAGCCAGCAGAAAGCACCACACAGAGGTGATTATGTGCCACCATCTGTCACGCTTCAAGCCTACCATACAGCATGGCTAATCAGCCTTGGCAGGATGATGGATGAACAGCAGCAGCTGCCAAAAGCCACTGTTGGCAAACAGTCCTGAAGTTAAGAACTTTTTCCCCCTCTGTCTTCCTCTCCAGGGTCCTGCTGCGTGTCCGCATGCTGTACTACCTAAGACAAGAAGTGATAGGAGACCAGGCAGATAAGATCTTAGAGGGTGCTGACTCAAGGTTAGTGGGGCACACATTCTTCTGTACTTCTGCGAGATAATCAGAGGAGTCAGAAAACAACACGGATTGTGTTTCAGACCCCTCATAAACCATTAGTAGCTCATCTCCTTTAGGTATCTGGAATGCAGTGTTTATTCTTTGAGCTTGGGGATGTGATGAGAATCAGGAAAAGGCTGTTTATGTTTATACTGTAAAAAGGTGTGAACTACATTACTGGTGTTGTGAGATGACCTTTAAATGGGATACTGTGTGATGAAGTTCCCTTCTGGTCATGGCAGAGTACGACTGACTTATGCCCTTTCTTTAACCTTTGTTGGTTCCTCCTGACCGTGCTCAGATGTTTATTGTGGGAGAGAAGGCATATGAGTGCATGTATCATATTCACTGCTTGGAATTCTTTTTTAATATTAGTATTTCTCATAAATGCTGTCTTTCTAGTGAAGCTGATGTGTGGATCCCTGAACCTTTCCATGCTGAAGTTCCTACAGATTGGTGGGATAAGGAAGCAGATAAATCCCTCTTAATTGGAGTGTTCAAACATGGTAAGTGACATTTCTGTTTGAATACATCTTGACTGTATGGCTTGGTCTTTATTTAGAACTCTTTGCATACTCTTTTCCAAAGTCATAATATTAATGAGGACAGTTCCAAAGGACTCTTGGCGTCTACCATTTTTCTGTACTAAAAATCTAATATGAACTGTAAATATCAGATGCTGTTTTTGAATGTTTGTTGAGTATTTGAGAAGAAAACATTTCTTTCTTGGCTGTAAATAAAACCCAAACCATATTTGTTTTAATAATAGCCAAGTTGTACTATATAGCTCTCCCTAAACTTTGCTTCCAGCACGGCTTCCCTGGCTAACTCTGCCAACCAGTGTCAAAGTGGACGGTGGGCTTAACCTCTGCTATTAATCTGTGCAAGTGCCTCCTGGGCTTTGTTCCAAGCAATATTTCACAAATGTCAGTGCTGAGAACTTGCGGCTCCCCTGAGTGGGATGCAGCCTTGTTAACTTTGAAAGGCTGGGGATGCAGAACTGGCATGATATATACAGTGAGCGATTCCTGATTATAATCCCAATTCTCTGGAGGTCACGGAGGTATTCTCAGCAGCCCAGCCTGACTAAAGGGGAGAATGATGGCTTATAAAACCTTTCATGATTACAGTTTGGCTTGCGGCTCTACAGCAGTTAGGAGCGGGGTGTTGTAGTACACATCCTAATTGAATTGTGCTGTTCTGCCTATGTACTGCAGCCACGTTTTGTGAGCTCAGCCTCAAAATCATTTTCCCGCAGTGCACTGTTGGGATCTGCCATTTTCCATCTAGTCAACTTGGGCAGTCAAAAAGCAAATTGCAGTTTGAAAACCATAGAGGGAACAGTGTCATCTTACTGACATGCATCACCCTAAACCTAGTAAGACAGGTTCGCTGGCCTTACGTATATGGGGTTTTTTCAGCCAGCCATGTGAGTTCCTGCAGGACTGAAGCTATTCATGAGGAGGAAGTGGGGTGGATCCAGAGTACCACTGCAGAGGCCATAAAGGAACATTACAAAGGCTTTTAAATGTTAACCAAAATTAGAGCTTGGGAAAAATAGGGTCAGAAATCCTCCCAGGCTTCTTGGGAGTTATTCTGAACCTATTTTTCTATTAGTATTTATGGTAGTTCTCATAATATCCTTATAGTGTGACAGAACCCCTAATAGCATTCCACAGAATATTCTACTAGAACAAGGTCCATTTAAATTCAACGGAGATGTTCATCTTCACTGAGAAATAAACTTGTTGTGTTGTGGTGGTGCTATGGTTTTTGATAGTGATGTGGCCTTTCTTTGTTTCTGTGTGTGTCCTCTGTGGGCTGGTGGGCATGGCACAGGCTATGAGAAGTACAATTCCATGCGAGCTGACCCGGCACTGTGCTTCCTGGAACGAGTTGGTATGCCTGATGCCAAGGCCATAGCTGCCGAGCAAAGAGGAACAGACATGCTAGCAGATGGTGGAGATGGGTAAGAAGGACACTTTAAAATTTGAATAAACTTTATGTCAGTATCGCATCTATTGGCAGATTCAATTCTTATTCTGCACTACACACTGTATTATGTCTGTTTTGAACTTAAATAATGTTTACTGGTATATTCTATTTGTACATCATAATGACTGTTGAAGTAAAATACATTATCTAGTTAATCTGAAACTTGTTTGTCTTTTACAAGTGGCATTGCCCATTACTTCCCTCTACCGTTCCACTTCCCCAGCCATGGCTACAAGTCTGACATACTGATAGAGTTGCTTTCAATACTAAACCCAGAATTAAAAGCAGCAGTAGGCAGATCATCACTCTTTCCTACCTCCAGCCCTTTGCTTATGAGTACAATTTAAACACATTTTGTTGTTGTTCTACCTAGGGGAGAATTTGATAGAGAAGACGAAGACCCAGAATATAAGCCGACCAGAACGCCATTCAAAGATGAAATAGATGTAAGAACTTGAGTATATTGGCTTTTATAGTGTCATTAAAATATTATATGCCTATATAAGACTTGTTAAACTTTATAGATAATGGCCTTTTCTCTGAAAGAAAAAGCAAAATGAAACCCCAAATTAAAATAATCTGTCTCTTGCTTTGCTTTCAAGGAATTTGCAAATTCTCCTCTGGAGGATAAGGAAGAATCCATGGAAATCCACAGCACAGGTGAGGCCCCAGGAAGGTCAGTAGAGCAGAGCAGACGTGTGCTACAGTCGCTGCTCACATCCCAGGGACTTAAGCCATTTCACCATGGTGCTGTCTTAAAATGTTATTTCTTCTATACTGAGCTGTCTCTTTCGTGAATAATTTTTAATTCTTGCTTATGGCTGTGTTTTTATTACATCAAATTTCTTGATATAAGAGCTGTTTTTTCAACTTGAGTTTATTGATCTATCTATATTTTACACTAATTAGTAAAAAAAATCCAAACATCTTTAAAATACATCTCTTAGGAGTGGGGCATTTGCTAAGTATTTATCTGAAATATTGCCAGTTTATTTAGAATATTGCCCTTTTACCTATATAAAATAATAAAGCTATAATTGTGCAATTATTTTTTATATTTGAGATTATTATTTTGTATTCATTATAGGAGAGCACCCTTATGATGTTGTTCATGTTGTAAAGTATGCTTCTTTATGTAGGGCTGAGAAATAAACATATTTTTCCCCCTCTAAGGACTCAGAAAGGAAATAGTTTATAACTTCCAAACTAATATTATTCCCATATTTATTTTTTAAAATAAAGGCTCTGAGATGCCCTTTCCCACACTGTCATTTGAATGTTAATGAGTCATCCTGTTTGTTGGAAAATCTTGTGTATTGCAAGATTGCAGCTATGCATTTCAAAAATGTCTTTCCACTTCCCCAGGCAAGCACACTGAGACCAATGCTGAGTTAGGCCAACTTTACTGGCCTAACACCTCAACCCTGACTACACGTCTGCGCCGGCTCATTACTGCCTATCAGCGCAGCTATAAACGGCAACAGATGAGGCAAGAGGCTCTAATGAAGACTGACCGGCGCAGACGGCGGCCTCGGGAGGAAGTGAGAGCTCTGGAGGCAGAAAGGGAAGCTATTATATCTGAGAAACGGCAAAAGTGAGTTTCCTGAGGGTTTTTGCTCAACTCCCGGTACAGTCCCCTGTACTCTTAAAGGCCCACAAGAGACAGGGATCCTGGGCGGTGCCCGTGGCTCAAGGAGAAGGTCACTGGCCCTATATACCGAGGGTGGCAGGTTCAAACCTGGCCTTAGCCAAAAAAATAAAAAAACACTGAAAAGCCACCCAATAAACATTCAGTGCCTGATCAGAAAAAAAATAAAAAAATTATTAAAGAGACAGGGATCCTACCAAATATAGTGACCAACAGTGAAAGCCTCACTATTACACAGCACTCGGTCTCCCCAGCCCCAGAATAAGTACCATGTATATGGTCTGAGGGAAAGAGGGAACAAACACCCAATAAACTTTTAGCCTTTTTTCCTGAGTAGGATGCAGGCTGTCGTCATCTTTCTAACAGGTGGACAAGAAGAGAAGAAGCTGATTTCTACCGTGTGGTGTCCACTTTTGGGGTGATTTTCGACCCCATGAAACAGCAGTTTGACTGGAACCAATTTCGAGCTTTTGCCAGACTTGATAAAAAGTCTGATGAGAGTTTGGAGAAATACTTCAGTTGTTTTGTGGCCATGTGTAGGAGAGTGTGCCGAATGCCCACCAAGCCAGATGATGGTAGGTACCTTTAGTAACAAAGCTCTGTAGTACAAGGCTGAGATGGAGAAAAAGAAGAAAAGTGTGTGAGTTTTTCCTAAGCAAACACAAGTGCCTCTGTGTTCCAGAACCACCTGACCTCTCCTCCATGATTGAGCCGATCACAGAGGAGCGAGCCTCCAGGACTTTGTACCGCATCGAGCTGTTGCGGAAGATCCGTGAGCAGGTTCTTCATCACCCCCAGCTGGGAGAGAGGCTGAAGCTCTGCCAGCCCAGCTTGGACCTGCCAGAGTGGTGGGAATGTGGAAGGCATGACCGAGACTTGCTGGTTGGTGCAGCTAAACACGGGGTTAGCCGGACAGACTACCATATCCTCAACGACCCTGAGTTATCCTTCTTGGACGCACATAAGAACTTTGCTCAGAACAGAGGGACAGGGAACATATCTTCTTTGAACCCACTGGCAGTTGGGTTTGGCCAGGCTCCTCCTGTCGTCTCATCCACTCACATTCAAGATGAAAAGGCAGTGGAACAAGCTGAAGGCAAAACAGAGGAGTCTGAAAACTCAACTGCCAAAGAGAGATCTGAGGGGAAAGAAGAGGAAGAGGAAATTGGTGGTGGGGGGAAGGAGAGCAAGCAGGAAGGTGAGGCTGAGGCCAGCTCTGTAAAAAATGAACTGAAAGGTGTGGAGGTCAACGCAGACACTGGGTCTAAGTCACTCTCAGAGAAAGGTTCCGAAGAAGATGAAGAGGAAAAACTGGAGGATGACGATAAGTCGGAAGAATCTTCCCAGCCTGAAGGTAAGGCCTTGCCACCAGGCCTCTTTCCTGATTTCACAGTAGCTTAGCGTGAAATGCATTGTTCCCAAGTGTTTTCTTCTTTTTTAAGAGTAATTAGTGTACATTTTCTTCTGTGAAGGGATCATTTCAGGTTATACTTAAGATGGATGGTTTGGTACCTTACAGTATGTAAACATGAAATCTCAAATAGTGTAAGCTCCAAGAAGAGTTTTATGTTCACAGTAACAACTTCTGGTTTAAAGGTGGAGGTTAACTTTATGGTTACAGGGGATTAAGAATTCCATGTCATTCTGATGGGACAAATAAATGTGAAGGAAGAGGTTCATTCATTGAGTAAATACCACAAATTACTTAAAAATAAATGGTGCTTAATTTATTTTTTTTTAATTTATAAGCAAAAGAAGGAGTAGAATCTGAAAATAACCAGTTTTCTAAGTCACAGGTTGCTGTGACTGGCACAAAATTTTTAAAAAGTGCTATATTGCACTGCCTGCTATAGCCAAAACTTTTCACCTTTAGCCAAAACGTTAGCCCTTTCCAACTGGGTACAAGAATATAGGTTCTCGGGTCAGAGACTGGGTTGGCTTTCTAGGCTTCTTCTCTAAGATTTATTCACATAGCACTAGATGGCTGGTGATGTAGCCTCTCTAAGCCTCTGCTTCTTCATCTGGAAAATGGAAATCACAATTTCTTGTGTTAAAGGTTGTTGCAAATTTTAGATGACAGACGTGTAAGATGCCCTCTTACCTTTCTAGCCACACAGAAGTAGGTATTCGGTAAGGTGGAGCTGATTAGTACCCAGATTTTTAACTGTGCCCTCTCTAAACTGGTCTGAGTGATATTCTGGTTGTGAGTAATGCACATTAACTCATTTCTCAGCAGGAGCTATCTCTAGAGGGAAGAATTTTGATGAAGAAAGTAATGCTTCTATGAGCACTGCTAGGGATGAAACCCGAGATGGATTCTACATGGAGGATGGAGATCCTTCAGTAGCTCAGCTCCTGCACGAGAGAACATTTGCCTTCTCATTTTGGCCTAAGGTTGGCAGGTTTTTGTTACTGTTTTGTTGCTTTTTGTTTTGTTGGCCAAAAAAGGAGTAGGGCGGAAGAAATCGTTTTAGTTTGATTTTTCAGATAATTTTAAGGTGAATTTTAACACAGTGTATGAAGACTATAGATTTTTCTTACATTTTTAAAGAATGGTCTGGAAATGCCCAAAGAAAAAAATGATAGAATACATTTATAATAGAATAAGAAAGATGATATTAAAAAAAAAAGTAAGGGCTCCCTATAGCTTTTTTGTTTAGTCACCTGTGTTGTCCAGTAAGTATAATGTACAGATTATCATTCGAATGGATTCATCTTTTGACACAATAAAAAATGTGTGGGTTTTTAAAACTTGTTTTAAATTTTTTTTACCTGAATCAGAGCTTTCAGATTTATGACAACTTCATATATTTGGAAGTCTACCATCTTAACTCAGGAGAGGTTTGTCTGTTGACCCATTTGCTCCAATATATTATGAGATAATTCCAGATGTAGTTATTTATAACCATAAACAAAATGGAAATGACTTTTTTGGCTAAATAGCATAATTTTATAATAAATCCCTATGTAATTTGGGTCTGTTTTTCAGGGTGGGGAAATAATCATCCCAATCACCATAACAGAGCTGTCTGGTTTAAAACAAACAACACAAAAAAATGGGTATCAGTTGACTCATCCCCAGGCTGGGCTTTCACAGTGTTAGTCCTGTTTAAGAAACAAGGTGAATGTTTTAACTGAAGATTGTCCTGTTGAAGACGTCTTTTTTTCTGTGTATATCCCTTTATTTCCCCTGTTATGCCTATCTTCCTTTTTGAATAGAGAAAGGAGTTTCCCAGATTAGTCAAAGGTTATAGTAGCAGGCACTTTTAATCTATGGAACCTCAGTCTAAAGCTGTAATTAGAATTTTTTAATGTACACGCTTCAATGAAATTTGAAGTGATAATAGGTGGGGAATGCAAATTGACGTTCATTAGGTGTTCCTAGGTTGGTTCTCGTTTCATAATGCTGAACTTTATTAATAGTGACGCTAATGATGTCCCACTTCCTGGGACACACTGCAGTCCAGCCTGTAGATCTGAAGGGCCAGGGCAGCAAGATGCTAAGTGCAGGGTTTCCATTGTCATCCACTGACGTTCACAACAGCTCTCTATGGAGCTTGAGCAAGAGGTACTTTTTAAATATAAAGGTATTTTAAAGGCTGTGGTTAATTTAGTATGATTTTCCGTTTTATGTAGTTCATTGTTTGTAATTGAAAAATAGTATGTTTGCTGTGTTGGAGGCTACCTAGGGCTTTCTTCTAGACCAATGCCATTATGGGGAATTTTATTTATTTACTTTCTTATTTGGCATTTTACCTTGTTTTTTTTTACATTTTGCCCTCCAATTGAGTTTTAGGCATTTTATGCTCTTTTGCATCCTGATGGATATGTTTATCTAGTAATTTTAACCAGGCCTTTGTTACAATTTGCTGTGACTTTTCTTCTCCCTCCAGGATAGAGTAATGATAAACCGATTAGACAACATCTGTGAAGCAGTATTGAAAGGCAAATGGCCAGTAAATAGGCGACAGATGTTTGATTTCCAGGGCCTCATCCCTGGTTACACGCCCTCCACCGTGGACAGTCCCCTGCAGAAGAGGAGCTTTGCTGAGCTCTCCATGGTCGGCCAGGCCAGCATCAGTGCCAGTGAGGACATCACTGCTTCTCCCCAGTTGTCAAAGGTAAGTTAGAGTGCTTCCTTTCTGAAGTTTAAAGGGAAGCTCAAAATCATTACTCAGTGTAGGGGCTCGTGTTTCACTGAGCTCTTTAGAAATAAGATGACTGCTGCTTCCTCAGCTCCATGCACCAGTCCTGAATGTTTAACTCCTCAAACTTCTGGTTCCTTATCTGTATCCATAGAGTAGATACAGTTTTTGCTCATTGCTCACTGTTCTGTTGCAATTTTTCAATAGGAAGATGCCCTCAACCTCTCCATCCCTCGCCAGCGGAGAAGGAGGAGGAGAAAAATTGAAATTGAGGCGGAAAGAGCTGCCAAGAGGCGAAATCTCATGGAGATGGTTGCCCAGCTTCGAGAGTCTCAGGTGGTCTCAGAAAATGGACAAGAAAAAGTTGTAGATTTATCAAAGGCCTCAAGAGAGGCAACAAGTTCTACCTCAAATTTTTCATCTCTTACTTCAAAGTTTATCTTGCCTAATGTCTCAACACCAGTGTCTGATGCCTTTAAGACTCAAATGGAACTGCTCCAAGCAGGCCTTTCGCGCACACCCACCACAAGGCATCTGCTTAATGGCTCCCTAGTGGACGGAGAGCCTCCCATGAAGAGGAGGCGGGGCAGGAGGAAAAACGTGGAGGGCCTTGATCTGCTTTTCATAAGCCACAAACGGACGTCATTGAGTGCAGTAAGTCGGGGGGCTCTGTTGCACTGCGCATGCCCATGTTGACAGCCAGGGGCCCCACATTGTGGTCCATGCTGGGCTGTGTTTCTCTCAGCAGCATGCAATGAAAGCTGACTTCTTCCACTGAAGAAATAGTAGGACAATAAACACAGTTACAGTTCTGAGCTGGAAAATTGTGTTGATCACTGATAAAGGTCACTCGGCCTGAACAAAGTGTAGCTTCAGGATTTATTCTTCCCAAGTTCTGCTCTATCAATTACTCTTGGAAGAATAGTCCAAAGCAAACACATGTTCTTTTGAGCCTAGAATTGTTATCTCTGAATTCTTGAGGTGGAAAAGTTTCTGCTCTTAAAATTATTGGTATGTTTTGGAGCCTATGTTTATTAGATTAGCATAAATGTTTAGTGTCAGAACTAAGATTTGTGTTCATGTACAAAGCTAATGACTGCAAATTCCACCTCCGTAAACAGATGTTTTAAAAATCTGAGCTTCATCTTTGCTAGTTTGGGTTTGAATGAAATTGTAGACTAATGGATTTTGACTTTTCCCTTTTCAATTCAAAGGAAATGAATACAGTGTAATAAAAATGATTTTCTTTCCCAGTCTGTTTCAATCATACCACCTAAAAATGTGGTGTCTTGACTTACCAATGGCAGGGATTTTACCCCAAAGAACAGTTTCACGTGCTATCTTCTAAAAGGGTTAATTAGCACTAGATGTCCTGACCCCAGGCCCTGAGCTTATCTGTGCTGTGAGGAGCTGGCGCTGCTGGAAGCCTCACTGGCACTGGGCCACAGTGGGCCTACCTGTGGGCAGCAAGACACGATGTGGGAAATACTGGAATTCCAGATTGAGGAAAGACAATTGTTTGTTTCAACATATTTTTCCTATTCCATTCCTCTTATTTTCCCATTTTCTATTTCTTGAACCTAAAAATAAATAACTTAAATTTTATTGAGTTAGAGTTTAAAAATGGTAAAATGCCATCCACTGAAACGCGTTTGCCCTCTGGCAGAGTCTGATAAAAACAGAATCATCTACGTGGTTAAAAGTAAAATTTCAAGGCTGATAACTAAGGCATCAGTCATAAGAATAGTCATACTATGAATTTGTTGTTGATCGCATGCTTGTTTTTAGAATACTATAGAAATTCACTCTATAAGGGACCAGCTGTGTGACTACTGTATATTCTGTAAATTCAGATGCCGCTTCCCGGGGGTGTGGCCTTCATTTATACTACTGGTGACTAGCTGTCCTTGAGACTATCCTACCTCTGATAGATTTTGTTGACTACAAAAACCTTTCTCCATAAACTTTAACAAATCCGGGGATTCTTACAGCTGAAACTTCTTTTTATTTATATCATGTTTAATATTTGGATCCTGACGCATACTTATCTGTGCCCTAGTATTAGAAATTAATAGTGTAGCCCCAGTGCTATTCTCCTGGTGCACATGCTCATCCTGTATTTGATTTGAGTCTGACTGTACTCATTTCACTATTTTAAGTTGTTTTTAAGACGTTATTGTTATTTTTATTTTTCAAAAGCTCATTTAGCAACCAGGCTGAAGCCTAGGAGAAGGCCTAATAGATGTTAGAGAATGCATATTTAAGTCTTTTCTTTTTTAATTGTCAAATTTTGAAACGTCGGGAATCCCCTTGTGGTGTTGTGGAGGGTGATGAACACACACATAACATACAGGGAGAATGCTGACTAATCTGTAAATCACCAGAGGAGTACGTGAAGGTCAGGAGTGTTCCCTGCCTGGAACAGGACGGATCCTTTTTAAGCTTGTATTCTATTAGCACTCTAACTGGGGATCCTTTTGTGCTACCATGAAAAGTGAGGGTACATTGGAAACTGGCCCTGTTCCCTGACCCAAGCACTTGAGAGTCAAAGAGTAAGTCCTAACAGGTGCTTGCATTGGAGAACTCACTGTTTAAGAGGGTGGGGGGACAGATAAATAGTAATGTATCATAGTTGTGCGTGTATGCCGTAATCAAGGCATGCCTGGGGCTTTGTGAGCCCAGAGAAAGGCTGGAGTAGAGGGGAGGATATAGGATATAAGTGAGGAAGTTTTCCTAGATATAGCCATGCTTTAGAAAAGTTTTGAAGTTCATGTAGGAGTTAGTCATTTGAAAAGCATTGGGCAGAGAGCATGTGCAGGAGGACTGAGGCGATAGAGAGCCCCTCATGGTCAGTGACTGAAGGGTCCTGGCTGGGGAGTTTGCTGAGGAGGTGAGCTTGGAGATGAGGCAGTATGCAAATCATGGAGGGCCTTGATGGCTATGCTAAAGAACTTGGATTGCACCTCAAAGTGATAGGAACCTGATTAATAAAGGAGTGATGGGGCCTAAGTTTTTGAACTGGGAAAAGCTGTGTTACAGAAAACCAACTCCAGTGTGACAGCATTGAAAGTTAAATTGGAGAGAGTAAGGCTGGCGTCAGGAAGGCCACTAGGGAAGATTGCAGTAACCCAATGGGAAGTGAGAAAGGCCTGAGCCTGGTGTGTCCATGGCGATGAAGAAGTGGGTGTCTAGGGTTTGAAACAAGAGTTTATGGACAGCTAGTGGCGGGATGAAGGTATAGACCAGGCTCCAGTTAAGGTTGTTCTTTCAGAACACATACCTAACAGAAAATGTCGCATTGTCAACAAAATTATATTGTGCACAAAGCGCCAATAAGTTACTTATAAATGGGATTTTGGAATATACCTTTAATGATGTTATCCAGGAATCCTCAGGAGAGATGAAGAGGCTTCCTTTGTGCACATCCGTCTCAAGACTGCACCACCTGTGTTGAATTCCTGGTGGCTTGGTTGGGATTTCAAAACATGAAGCCCTGAGGGACTGAATTTTCTACCTAATTACTAATTCTACACTGTAAATAATGATATAAAAGTTTGCTCTTCTAATTCAATAGCTGTCCCCCAAATGACACGGTTTTGAGTAACAATTTTTTCTTTTTAATCAAAGGTAGTGTTATGTCATGCTAGGATGGCATTTTCTTGGAATAGGACATGGTTGGAATCTCTTCGTGTGAGAATTCAGACCATTGTCAATTTTCTGCAGGAGGATGCTGAGGTGACCAAAGCTTTTGAAGAAGATATAGAGACCCCACCAACAAGAAACATTCCTTCTCCTGGACAGCTGGACCCAGACACGCGGATCCCTGTTATAAATCTTGAAGATGGGACTCGGCTGGTGGGGGAAGATGCTCCTAAAAATAAAGATTTAGTTGAATGGCTGAAGCTGCATCCTACTTACACTGTTGATATGCCAAGTTATGTACCAGTAAGTATTTGAGAGTTTAGAGTCGGAAGGAGACTTGCTAGGCCAGTCCTCTTTACTCCCACCCACTGGGGAAATCCTGACAGCTAGTCCCTCTGCCTTTTGAATGATTGTCTCCTGGTCTCAGGCATTTCCCAGTTTTTTGTTGTCGGATCTTCTGTATTAGAGAAACTAGCTTCTGGTGCGTCTTCCTGCAGGCAGCCTTACAGTTATTTGAAGATGTCTTTTATGTACCACCTTACTTTTCCTTCTCCCACGAACACAGATGATTCTTCAGTTATTCTTTGCACACCATGGTTTCCAGGTGATCTCAGTATTGGGGTCATTCTCTAGATGCACTTTCACTGGTCCCCAGACCAGGCCCTCCAGGCCTGAGTGCTGTGAAGCCAGTCCTTCTAGAGACTTGATTGGTTAATGGAACCCAAGATTTTATTAGCTGCTTTTTCAGCCAGCTAATGTTTGTACCTTATACTAATATTAAACATTAGACAATTCCTATCTCCAAATGGTTTGTTATACATAATGTTTGCTAACTGGCTATGCAAATCTTCTGCTTCCTATGTTTATATAATTGAAGTTTTAAAAATGTGAAAGTAGGCTTTACATTTTATTTAGTCAGTCCAGCCTAGTGTTCTTGCCACTCAGAATGTGTCACCCCACACCTCCTTAGTGATCCTCTCATCCCTTGGTTGGTTCTCATCAGAGTCTCATGTTGTCAGATGGGAAATCATCTCTGTGTTCCTTCAAGCCGCTGACTAGAATGATAATAGTGAAGATACTACAGAAAGTTTCCTTTAAAAATATCACCACTTAGTTGAACAGTTGAAGAGAAATGTTAAATGAAGTTACTGATAAAAGGAAAAGCAAATTCTCATCTTATGTGTTTGTTTTGTTCCTTCACGGATAGGAGTAAAAGGGAAGGGGGGCTCTTTCAAACAATAGTGGTTTCCAAAAATTTAAATGAGTCTTGAAATTTACATAAGAGTGGAAAACAACCTGAGAGTTATCTTTGACATTTATATATGAAAAAGTAAATACTAAATACAGTTTTACTAAGTACATTTTTTCTTTTGCAGAAGAATGCAGATGTGCTGTTTTCCTCATTTCAGAAACCGAAACAGAAACGACATAGATGTCGAAACCCTAATAAATTGGATATAAATACTCTGACAGGAGAAGAAAGGGTGCCTGTTGTCAATAAACGAAATGGGAAAAAGGTAAATGTTGGGAAAGAGAATTGATCTCTGTGTGATTTTTTTTTTAATCCCAGAAAAAAGTATTTTATCCTGCCATCTTTTATAAGTAAAAAGAATCATCTTTCTTCCAGAATTGTGTGTGTGTGTGGAAAGGGAATGAGGAAGAGGAAAGTGAGGGGGGTGGAGGGGAAGACTTCCTGCATCTTTAATCACTTGTCAAATGCCTCTACCCAGATGGGTGGAGCCATGGCGCCTCCAATGAAGGATCTACCCAGGTGGCTGGAAGAAAATCCTGAATTTGCGGTCGCTCCAGACTGGACTGACATAGTTAAGCAGTCTGTAAGTACAAGCTTCATTTCTGTCAAGAAGGTATCTATACAAAACTTTTTTTTTTAATTTGGCCATTAATTATTCAGTTATAACTTATTCTTAGAATGAAAGAATTGACATAATACATCATTTGCATATATCCTTTCATACATCATTAATACAGCATCATTTCTTACATCAATACATCATTAATCCAAAGTGAATTCATTTGTCAGCACCAACTTAAAAGGATTGTATAGAAATATACATTCACAGACTTTGGAGGTAGACTTACTGTAGGGGAACACCCCCGGTAAGCCTATTCAGCAGCCTATCTGTGGAATGGAATAAATTTATGATATTCGAAATCATTAATATTTACTGTGATTTTTGAGACATATGTACATTTTTTTTTTTTTGAGATAGGGCTTTGCTCTGTTGCTTGGACTAGGGTGCAGTGGTATCTTCACACCTCACTGTAACCTTAATATAACCTTAACCTTCTGAGCTCAAGCTCTTCCTGCCCCAGCCTCCCAAGTAGCTGGAACTACAGGCACCTGCCACAACAACTGGTTAATTTTTCTAGTTTTAGTAGAGACAGGGTCTCACTCTTTTTCAGGCTGATCTCAAACTCCTAAGCTCAAAGGATCATCCTACCTGGGCGGTGCCTGTGGCTCAAAGGAGTAGGGCACCAGCCCCATATGCCAGAGGTGGCGGGTTCAAATGATCACCCTACCTCGGCCTCCCAGAGTGCTCGAATTATAAACATGAACCACTACACCTGCCGGTACTTAATACAATTTTAATTCATCAGATTTTTCAGTTACTTTTTTTTCTTCTTGCATATATTTGGAATATGCAAAATAACCCGTAATGGAGTATATGAAAACATCCTATACTTAATGTATAAAACTGCCTATTGTCTTTTTTTCTTAAACTTTATTCAAATTAATGAGGGAAAACTGCATATTTTCTTATGTTATAAAATTATACTCTTGCAATTTTCTTCTCTTTTCTCTCATACAAAATCTTTTATTAAGAGACACTTATTAATTGACAAATACAGTTGTATATATTCAGGGTGGACCAGGGGGCATTGATCTATTTCCATACCATGTACTTTCTGATGTATTATTTCTGGAGTTTGTTGTGGACACAGTCACCTCAGCACTGACCTCTCTGATAGAGTAGCTGTTAGCAATTGTTCTGCATTTCAGCCTAATTCAGGGACGCTAACGTACTTTTGCCTTCATAATTAGTCACTGAGCTATTAGATTGGAAATAATTTCTTAGATATTTCCATTTAGCATATCAGAAGTCCACGCTGAAATTACATTTTCTTCCACAGTCTTTACAGTCACTGTTTGCTGCCTGTTTTCCTTCAGGGTTTTGTTCCCGAGTCCATGTTTGACCGTCTTCTCACTGGGCCTGTGGTGAGGGGAGAAGGAGCGAGCAGAAGAGGAAGAAGGCCCAAAAGTGAAATCGCCAGAGCAGCCGCAGCTGCTGCTGCTGTCGCCTCCACGTCAGGGATCAACCCTCTGTTGGTGAACAGCCTGTTTGCAGGAATGGACCTGACGAGCCTTCAGAATCTCCAGAATCTCCAGTCTCTCCAGCTGGCAGGCCTCATGGGCTTCCCTCCAGGACTGGCAACAGCTGCCGCTGCCGGAGGCGACGCTAAGAGCCCTGCTACCGTGCTGCCCCTGATGCTGCCGGGGATGGCGGGCCTGCCCAACGTGTTTGGCCTGGGCGGGCTGCTCAACAACCCTCTGTCAGCTGCTGCTGGAAACACCACTACTGCTCCTAGTCAGGGAGAACCAGAAGACAGCACTTCAAAAGTAGAAGAGAAAGGAAATGAGAAGGGAGACGAGAACAAAGACTCTGAGAAAAGCACAGATGCCGTTTCAGCTGCTGACTCTGCAAATGGATCTGTTGGTGCTGCTACTGCCCCGGCTGGGTTGCCCTCAAACCCACTAGCCTTCAACCCTTTCCTCCTGTCCACCATGGCTCCGGGCCTCTTCTACCCATCCATGTTTCTACCTCCAGGACTGGGGGGATTGACGCTGCCTGGGTTCCCAGCATTGGCAGGACTTCAGAATGCCGTGGGCTCCAGTGAAGAAAAGGCTGCTGACAAGGCTGAGGGAGGCCCCTTCAAAGATGGAGAGACCCTCGAAGGCAGCGATGCCGAGGAGAGCCTGGATAAGACTGCAGAGTCCTCCCTCTTAGAAGACGAAATAGCACAGGGTGAAGAGCTGGACTCACTTGATGGGGGGGACGAAATAGAAAACAATGAAAATGATGAATAACCAGTACCAGTTCCAGTTCAAGTGTTTAAAACTTTTGACAAGTGGTAGTCCTACTGTTTACACTCACAGTTAATGTTCATACCTAGTTTTATAAGCTGTTCTGTAACATAGTGTAGCAAAAAAAAAAAAAAAAGAAGAAGAAGAAGAAGTCCAAGTCATGTTATACAGGTGTGTCAAAAGGTATCTTGGTCATTAAGTATTGTGCAGTGCATTATTTATTATCCCTAGGAGAGATGAAATTTGCAAGGTGATCATGTCTTTTTAAGGAAACTTACATAATGCTCTGCTTTTCTTTTTTTCTTTTGGTACCATTGGTATTATAATAAAAAGCAATTTGTAACTGAGCGGCACTAATGGAAGGAAGTGCTGGTCAAAGGAAGTATGAAGTTATGTATTTAATTTTTTAATTTTAATTTTTAATTTTTTTGCTGTGAAGGTCAAGATGAAATTTACCATGCATATCATACTTGCTCATTTGTTTCCCTTTTTGACTGTACAGGGGTTCCCACACTTGTGCATACACACACATCACACACTCTGACAATCTCCACGCTAGTGTGAACGTCTCTGTCCTGAGGCGCAGCAATAATAAGGCAGCTGTTGAATGTGAAGGGTCCCTTTGGAAAATTAACCTACTGGAAGGGTTCTTGCCAGACAGAACTACAGTCCCATTGTCTCGTGGTCTTGTAATGCACTGGTATAAACAAAATAAATAGACGGATAAATAGTGAGACGAAGAGAGAATCAGGTACCTTTTTTAAATTAAAGGACTTTGTTACTTTAGCCACAAAGCTAAAACAGCATTACCTCAGCTCTAAACTAGCCTTGAAGTTTACAGACATGACTTTGTAAATGTATTGTTTTTCTTTGTTGTGATGTCCTTTTATTTTTTTCTTTGAAAACTGCTATCATGTAAGATAAAATGTAAATTGCTGCCAACTGTAGTAATGATGCTTTTAATAAAAGTGACCCATGATATGCAGAGATGTAATTATAGAATGTAGTATGTAGGGAAACTGGTGTTCAGTCTATTTTTTATATTCGCAATAGATGCAAATACAGCATTCTGGCTTTTGTAGTTTCTTGATATATCCTCTTATACAAGATTAGCTTTTAGCAACACATTAAAGTGACTGTCTTAGAGACTAGACAGGAAGGAAAACCTTGAATTACCTTCACATAATTCCACTCCAGATATCTCAACAGAGAGGCACACAAAACCCCCCTATTACTCTCGCAAAAGGGCATCTGAGACTGAGAACACTTAGAAATGTGTGCAGCGCGTGATAATGTGGTACCCTGAAGAACAAAAGGGCAAAAGAAAAATGAGGCTTTAATAGGCACGATATCTAGGTCATTTATCCTTGGTTAATGGGTAGAAAAACACAATGCCCTAGTGTCAGCAAGGGACACAAAGGCACTCTGGTGTCCTGCAGACCATCGCTGGATGCCAGAAACCAGTGTGTGGAAAAACCCATGTGGAATTAAAACAGACCCACTTAAGCACGCATGCGGGCATGCACAGTCTCAAGGGCTACTGATTTGTGGACCTCGTTATGACCTCTGATATTTAAAGTAAAGTATAATTTGAGATCTACCGTTTTTTACCTTTATATGTCACCTGAACAGATGCAAACCTGCATTCCATCCAGTTAAAGGGAAGAAGAGGAAGAGATGTGGCCCAGGTGGTTCTGTGCGTGTTGCCTCCCTTCTCCCCCTCCCTTCTCCCCTCCCCCCCAGGACAGGCATGCCGTCCACCCCCACCCAGTGTGCTGTAAGACAGTCAGTCACAATTTCTTCCAGACAGGGAGATTTAGTTAATTCATCTCCCCATGTGATGAATTAACTACCATCATGATTCTAGAGAGGGAGCCTGTGATTGTTTTTGCTCATCCATGTTACTGTTACCTCCTGAAAGTTATGGTCATGGTACACATTGGAAGGAAGTGCCTTTAGGAGTGAGTCTTCTGAAATGGAGTTCTTTGAACGTGAAAAGGAAGTCTAGATCTGCATAAAGGACAGGGAACTTAAATACTGAAATTACTAAAGGGATTTTTAGTCCTTAAATAACTAAAAGTTTAGTAGGGAGAATGTGTTTAGTAAAATGAGTACTAAAAGGTCCTTTTTCTGAAGTTCTTTATAGTATCATAAATTTTCCTGTGAACCTTTGTAAGTGAAGACTACAACGGGACTCTGTTCCTGTTAGAATAAGGGCAATGATGATCTTCAAAGTAAAGTCATCACTTGCAGTCAGCAGCCTGTTATGTGCGTTACCTGCTATGTTGCCATGGCTTTAAAGTCATTCAGATTTTCATACTGGACAATGTATGTTTTCTTCCAATGGAATTCTTAGTAATTTTGAATCTATTTAGATAACAAGTATTTTTGATTGAGTTTGGTGGCAACTGGTGTGGATAAAGTGATGAGGTGCTAATACTGTTTTTCCCTGGAGAAGCTGAAGCCTAACCCTAACCCTAACCTGCTGGCAGTAAGGGCAGGATTTGAACCCAGGCAGTCTGGCTTTAGAGTCTACATATGCATTCATGAAATACTGCACTATTAGTTCTTTGAAAGAAAATTACTATGTAGGGATGATTTGAAGGATTTGGTGTGTCTATATATTATATTTCCCTTCACCCCTTCTTAATGGATCTTAAGTTTAGGAGTTAAGGTAAAGTTAGTTGACTTAGAGCCTAGAACAGTCTGGCTAAGAAAGCTTGAATGCAGTTACCTCATTTAAATTTGGATTTTTTTTTCCCCACAAAAAAAATTTTTTTATAAAGAAATTGAGTCTTTCGAAAGATGAACTTACCCAAAATAAGTCAGATACATTGCCAACCTGGAATTTGAACCCAGACTGTTCTAACTCCAAAGCCCAGGTTCTTAACCATTGTGCTAGTGTAATTACATTCATCAACAAACATTGGGACTGTGTGCTGTGCTGGGAATATAGAAATGAAAACAAAAACAAAACCCAGACTAGACCCCTGCTGTCATGCAGCTTGTATTCTAATGGGATGAGATGGATGATAGATTACAAATAAAATGTTTGCAGAGCAAGGAAGACTATTAAGGGAATAGAGTGACCAGGAAAGAACTCTCTGGAAGGGACTGCCCTGGCTGGAGAATGTTCTAGGTAAAAGGAACAGCAAATACAGAGATACCTTGATTTGGGAATGAGCTTGGAATAAGGAGCAGTAGGGAGCCTGCCTGCCAAAAAGAGTTTGAGGCAGGGAATAGATTAGGTAGGGCTTGGATGGCCCTGGTTTAGGGTTTGGATTTCATTGTAAGTACTGTAGAATTTCTTAGAAGGTCTTAATGCAGGAAAATTATAATCACATTAAAAAAAAAATCATGGCTATTATAGAAAACAAATGGCTTGTAAAGGGGAGTCAGGAACTTCATTTGTGAGGCTGCTGTACCAGGTCAAGGTAGTGGGTGGTAATGAGGAAAGAAAGTGGATGGTTTGGGGATGTATTTTAAGGAGGCAGAGCTTCCAATTTAATTGAATTCTTCAGTGAATAATTTGAATCAACTTTTTAGGACTACAACCAAAATAATACCTAAAGGTAAAACCAACTGATACAGAATGTTCACTAAGTTTTTTTTTTTTATTTTCTTTTTTAAAATAAGAATGCCATGGTTATTGTTACATGAAGAAGATACTGGGAACAGAAATTTTTTTATGTACTGTTAGAAAACTTGATTTTTAGTTCAGTGAAAATTATTTTGTTAATTATCTTTGGAAAGAGTTTTCAGAAATTATCTGACAGGGATAGGGGATGAGAATATATGAGCATTCTTGAAGCGATTTGTGCAGTGAACATCCTGTCTTTAAGAGCCATCAATAAATTTAAATTAGGAAGCAAAACAATGTAAATGACTTCTAACAAGCACTTAAAAGTGAGAATAGATCTTATTCATTCAATTTGGCTCTCTAATGAGCAATTTTATATATTTTCTTAAGCACAGGTAAGATTTACCACAGCTTTATAGACATAGTAAACCACATTTGGCAAAACAGGTAAATAAATTACCTTCTGGAATATTTTGTCTAACGTAAGCACTTTATCATTGAATTTCTTGGTAGAGGAGTCAACAATTTAGGATTCTGGTAAAAGGATGGTCATTCTTGAAGCATTTCAGACTATTGAGGTCATTTTATATGGTTCAGCAGAGACCCATGCTCCTGGCAGGATCTCTGGATCTTATGGATCCACCAACAGAGACTTGAATTTTAATTTGGATCTCCTTAATTCAATGTTTTCCATGTAATTTAAATGAACTAAAGAGTAGAACAGCAACAACATTTCAAATACTGTTACATCTAATATCTTCAGAACAATTTACTCTTAACAATTTGTTTAGCTCTTGAGCACACTGAAATTTTCTTCTCTTGAACAAAGATGGCAGAATCCAACTGTATGTGGGCACGTTCCTTCTGTGGCTTTTCCATAGTGGGCTCCTCTGAGCCTGCCTTTCTCACAGGTCTTTCCTAAGCTCCTAGATACATCTGTCATGGTAGATTTGGAGTTGCGGCTAACGGACCGCACAGCAGTTTCTAATGTGTAATAGATGGAAGCACTTTGTGCTCCAGGTGATTTTCTCCATCATCCCCTCCCTACCTCTGCATTTTGATCAGAAAGCTCCATTTCAAAATTACAAATGAGAGAAACCTGATTCTTTTCCTGTGCCAGGAGCCAGGTACTGCTGTGGCTTCACTTCCTCTGCAACTCAAAACCACCCTGTCATTGTCAGCCTCAGTTCAGGAGTCTTGCACTTGGGTGTAGGCTGAATAGCCGAAACCTAAGAAGGCTGTAAATTTAATAGTTTTGGGGAATGCACATGACAGTTTATAACAGGAAACTCATCCCATCAGACGTGTTTCACCATGTTTCCCTTGGGAGTCAGGAAGCTCAACATTTCAGCATTCAGCATTTTTGTTTGTTAATAAGTACTTGTGAGTTAATCCATACCACGCCCAGTGAGTTAGGCTGGTGTTTACCTGGAGAGGCAGGTCATTTGCCCAAGGCTGCGTGGTAAGACAGGTATGGTGACTGGAATTAGGAGTTAGACTTCTCCAGTGGGACCAGTGGCGGGCTGTGGAACATTAGTCCTAAGTTTAAATCTGCCAATAACGTTCATTCAGGTCTATGATCTTAAAAAATTAAAACCTAGAATAGAGCAAGCTACAAACTTGGAGACAAGGTCTCATTTGCTGAGGCTAGATTGCCATGGCATCATCCTAGCTCACAGCAGCCTCAAACTGTTGGGCTCAAGCAATCCTCTTGCTTCAGCTTCCTGAGTAGCTGGTACTACCGATGCCCACCACAATGCCCTGCTACGTTTTCTATTTTTAGTAGAGATGGAGTCTTGCTCTTGCTTAGGTTACAAACTCTTAATAATGAGTGTTGGTAACAAATCAAAGTTCCAGAATCACGTGCTGCAAGAGAAAAGTGACTGGTGAAGGATGCTAGAGAGAGATTAATCTATTTTATAATGTATTTAAGCAATTACAAATATATTGTATATCCACGCTCCTTGCAACTGAGAGTCTAAATATTTTTAACATTATTGCAGTATACTCTCTAGGATTTCTGAATAGCAAAGATTGTCCTTTTTTCAGTAACTGTTTTGTATCTGAATTGCCCAAAAGGCAGTCTCAGCTTGGAGAAGTGGAGAATGACACAGTCTGGAACCAGAATCCCTACAAGGACAGGAAATAAGTCTCCATCAGCCACACCCACGGGCTTTCCCAGGCTGCTGGGCGCCTGGTGATTTGCATATCTGTAGCTGCAGCGCTAACGTTCATGCTCAGGCTCAGGGGGCCTTGCCAAGCAACCCCTCAGTCCTTTCCATCTTATTGTCAGAGTCAGTGGAAAATAAGAGGCAGCCATTGTGTCTGAGCTGGGCATTGTTCTCCCCCAGGTGAAGCAGGCCTGTTTCTCGGCAACTCCAGCTATAGTTAGCTTCTAGGAACTCAGAATAGCCTAAGGGTCACTTCAAATCACTTAAAACCTCCCTGTCTCTCTTACTTTCCCAAACGAAAACTTACAAGCAACCCCCACTCCCCTTTTTAGAACCCCACTTGGTACAGACCTGTTCTGAAAGATAAATAAAGCAGAAATACAGCCGTGGCCCAGGCCCACATTGGGCAAAGAATTCCACTGGCCACAGAATAATACATGGCAGCAGAGGGAGAAAAAAATAAAGCTGAAAATGTTCCTTTACCTATCAACAAAAAATATTGTTAAGGATAGCACAGGTATCAGTTGTTTATTGCCATTAAAATCTTCCGATTGGAGATAGTTAATGCGAAGATATGAATCCTGATTATGATGGCAGGGGAGCAGGAGCTTTTAGTACTTGAGTGTGTTCTTTCTGTGGTTTAGGAGTAGGTCAAAGGAACGAAACAACACTGGCCTTCAAAAGTGCAAAGGGACTAGGAGAGCTTGTCGTAAAATATACCCAAGAAGAAAAGCAACTTTGAGAATTATTTGTTGTTTGGTCTTGTACCTTTTACTCAGATAACTAACTGGCCCCAAACCCATCTCCAGTAGACATGCTCCCACCATGTCTGGACTCATCAGAGAGCTTACCCTAAACTAGTTCACAGCTCAGTTCTGTACTATGGCATAGGATTGACAGGCTGGACTGCCATGTCCTGCTAATGGACACATGCCTGCAGACCTCACATGCATGTCTGTGGGACACGTTTATATTCTCATGGATGACATGGAGCATGGTAACTCTTCCCCACCCTCAAGCAGATGCTGAAACCCACCAGAACGTAGCTAGTTGATTGTCAGTTGTGGCTAAATGTGTTAAATAATTAAGAAAATCACTGAGCCCAGAGATCCTGGGAGAGGGCCTGTGACTTGGTTGTCCTCAGCACCCTGTAAATTCAGCTTTCTGCAGCTGACCACCTCATCCAGAGCAGGAGCAGCTCAAGCTAATGTTGTTTTGCTTTAAGGACAAACTATGTAAGCTTCTGAATTACTGCAAAAAAGAAAGAGGCTTGAGATTTTCAGGTAAATGACCCACATATCAACCTCCCCTGCATTGATGCGATCATATGCCACACCTCTTAAAGATGCCACCAATGGTGACTTAAAAATGATGGCATCAGTGACCTGAGAATGGCATCTTTCTACCAGTGTTCACAAGCCAACTCACTTTCTTCTGAACTTGGACACTCTTGTTTGGTGGCTAAATGCAGCTATTTTTTTGCTTTGGGCCTTTCTACATTAAGGCTCCACTTAGGACAAATGCCATGGAGTCTTTGCATATTAATTAAGGACACTTTTACAAGCTGTGCTAGGGTTATGCTAGACAGACAGAGTAATAGGCATCATTGTTGTCCGTAAGCACCAAACAATTGGCAAGTAATTTAATGTGCAACTGAAGGGTTGTGACGGCAGTAGGTGAGGGAGAAAGGATGTAGTCAGGGTCCTGCTTCCAGGGTCTTAGCATGTTGCCGAGGTAGTGGATATAAATAACATAGACATGCCTGCACTGTACAGACCTCAAGGCTTTTTATGCATGTATTATCACCACCCATGCTTACAGCTTTGAAACAGGCAAGTTTATTGTGACTTTAGTGATTAAAGAAATGAAGGTTCAGTGATGCAAAGTTAGTGCGCAGCCAGGGGCATCTTTAGGCAGCTCTTTGGACTCTGGTCCACAGAATGTGGTCTTTTGACCCCATTGTGCCCCCAGCCAGGTACCTTCAAGCACACAGTGTGGTGGCACCAGACAGCGGGAGTCAGAGTTTTCTCAAAGCCTTGCCTTCCTCATTTGTAAAGTTGGAATAACAACAATAATGGTAACGGTAATGTCTTCCTGGTATGTTGTGTGAGGGTTAGAAATAATGACTATGCAAAGTCTTCAGCGCTGACACTGAATTGGCACTCACTAAATGATAACTTTGAAACCATGATCATTCCATAGAATTCAGCCTCAGAGCTAAGCTGGGTATTGTAGCCTATAAGGGCCATTCTTTAGAAATGAGGCTGGTGTCTGTCTTAAAACACAGGCAGTTCTCAGCTGAACAAAGCAAGCAGACAGGAGCCTGAGGGTGGGGGGTGGGGTAAAGCTTCTACAACACTGGTTCTCAACACTAGTGACCAGTATAGCTAGCACTGGGCCTAGTGCACATCCAGATTTGGACAGAAATTGTTTTCAAAGTTTCATAAAACTCTTCCTCCAATATACTCCAATATTTTCCATTGTATTCTATTTCATTAGGATAAATAAATGTCATTCCCTTCTAAGCTGATTTCATGACCTACTAATAGTGGGAACCTAGTACTTAAAAAAACTCTTGCTTTAAAACAAAGGTTCTTACCCCAGATCCATGGATGATGGGCTTGGTGGAAGGGAACAAGATTGTTCCCAACCCCTCTGAACTTGGATGCCTAATTATGTGTGAGTATGTATTTTTCTGGAAAGAGGGTCCCTAAATTTCCTCTGGTCCCCACAGCATCTGTGTCTCCTTCTTTGATAAGGTAATAAGAAAGGAAGCCAGATAGATAGCTCTGACTTGACTGGGGTAGCTTTAATGCCACTTTAGAAACGGAAAACTGACAGAAGACCAGTCCCCAAAGAGGAAAAAGAGTCCTGCTCTTCTCTCCACTGTTCCATCCCCGGCTGTGGCTGGTGGCTGTGCTTCCGTGCAGCCCTGCTCTGCAGCCTGCGTGGGATGACACCTGCAGGGCTGCTCAGCACACTGGTACCGAACGCACACAGTGACCACCATTGTGCCTGCTGTCCCTGCATGACGACGGTACCACGGACAATGCCATCCCCATTGTGTCTGTGCATTGCTTGAGTGTGTGTTTGTTTTTGGTGCAATGAATTATTTGCCTCATTCATTAACACAGAGGCTAATAGAAATTCAGGGCTATCTAATCTACCTCTGGGTCTCTCCCCTGCTCTGGCTTCTGGAAGCTGGCCCTGGGACCTAAACAGTGTTCCTGCCAAGCTAATGCAGGTTCCTGAATGCCCAAGCCCCCAGGGGGCTCAGGTCCCGCACTCCTGTCCAACTCGCCCTTCCATGTAAAAAAACAAACCAAAATAAGACAGGCCCTGGAGAGCTGTCCTCACCTGTCCTTCCTTACAAGGAGGAAGTAGGGGTGAAAGGAAAAAGGTCTTCTGCATGAATTGTCCCCTTTCAGGGACTCTGGGTCTCTGCCTTATTATTTTAAAAGTCCAATGTGTTTCCTTCTGCCATGATGCTCTGTCATGAATGCCGGGAGCCACTCTGGGCACTGTGTTAGTCACAGGGGACTGTGGGCTGGGCTCCCAGCTCCAGGGAGGAGTGCAGAGTGGCCCTGTGCAGGAACTGCATATTCTCCTCCAGAGCACGGTCTAAGAGGGTCTGGCAAGAAAGGTTTGCTGGTTATGTCAGCTTGCACATGATAGAGACTAAAGATTTATGCCTATGGGGACTGTGCCAGTTTGTACCTAATTAGGGGGGTTTATGTGTAGGTTTCCCACCAGAAAAAATGTATATTGTGTGTTCTGGGCTGGATCATGTTCTCCCTAAATTAGTACGCTGAAGCCCTGAGCCCCAGTGCCTCAGACTGTGACAGTGATTGCAGACAGGTGATGAAGGTTAAAGGTCATACAAGTGGGCTCCAATCCACTCTGGTGTCCTTATAAAAAGGTGACTGGGACACACACAGACCCAGGGAAGACCTCTCGAGGGAACAAGGAAACAGTGGGAGAAGAGAGAGAGGTGCCAAGGTAAACCAGTGTCGCTACCACCTCCCTCTCAGGCTGCCAGAATCATGGGAGAAGACAGTTTTGCTATGGAAACTGCCCAGCCTGTGGTTGTCTGTGATGGCGGCCCTGCCCGACTAAGAAACAGTGTCTTTCATGAAGTCACATAGTAACAGTTTACAAGTCTGGCCAACCATGTCAGAAAGGGAAGAAGTAAGAAATTGACACACGATGTGAAAAGTGGAATGATGCCGTGATTTGGAGTATGGCTCAGGCAGAAGTCGTCTGAGGAATCCTGAGCTGTGCACCTGGGCAAGCTCTTGCGTCTCTGTGCACCTGTTTACTTACATGTAAAGTCGAATAATGAGGACGGTGGTGGTGGCAATGGTGCCGGAGCCCTGCATCCATGACTCACCAGTTGACACCTCTGACACCGTCCTGCTCCTAATAGGCACAAAGCAGGACGCGCGCCCAACTCTGGGACCCGCTCCTTCCAGCTGTGTGGCCCTGATTGAACATCATCACTTTTCCAAGGTTGCTTCCATTGCTCATTCTAATAAATGTTTATTTTTGGTTTTTTGACACATAGTCTCACTATGTCACCCTGGGTAGAATGCCGTGGCATTACAGCTCACAGCATTTTCCAACTCTTGGGCTTAAACGATTCTCTTGCCTCAGCCTCCCAAGTAGCTGGGACTGCAGGTGCCTGCCACAATGCCTGGCTATTTTTTTGTTGCAGTTGTCATTGTTGTTTAGCTGTCCTGGGCAGGGTTCGAACCCGCCAGCGTGGATATATGTGGCTAGTGCCGTAACCTCTGTGCTATGGGTGCTAGGCCTCTAATAAATGTTTATATGACAAACCATTCTTTGCCAGAGCATTGTGACATCTTGGGTTGTGTGTATCACATTTGTCCACTCTGTGTTCCTGTCAACAAACTCACGTAAATGGCAATGACTTGGGGGAATGTCTTTCCAAATGATTCCCTTAAAAAATGGCATCCCTGCCAAGAAAACACAGGTTCCTGGATGCCCAAAGTGTGGTCCTAACCTGTTAAAAAAGGAGAGGAAAAAAACCAAACTTCTACTTTTAAGCAGTGAAAAGTGACTGCAGTAAATCTGTTTAGGTATCATCGTGTTTGACTTTAAGAAAATGGCTAAGCTATGGGCAGGGTAATTCAAGAAGATATAAATGGCTGCATTATAATAAGCAGACACCTATTTTAAGCATGATCTATGTTTTGGAGAAAATTCATTACAATAAGTCTTACAATACCAACCTCTTCAATGAATTTTTCATGTCTGCATACCAAGATATATATAAAACGATCGTAATCATATACCTTTGGGGCAATGCTGAGCGCCAGCTGTTTCAGGGATGATTTATAGGTTGCCATGCTCAAGGTTAATAATCAGGAGAAACAGGTTACAGTATGCAATGTATTTATGTCAGGTTAGAAGTTCAGTTAGTGGAGATAGCATGTTATAAGGAAGCACATACGTTTAATTATTTTCTAACTATCCCACACACACATTTCTCTGCAATAAACTAAAAATAAATAATCTTTTACATAGAAAAACCTCTCTGCTAAGTGTACTTTCTGGTTACTGTTGGCTTTATTTAAAGGGAAATCATGGCTAGGAATTATTAGCTGTACATATGAAAACACAGCTTGACGGTGCTTAAACATCTGTGCAATGGGTGTACACAGAGAGAGTGATGGAGCTTTCTAAACATCGGGGTAATTATGCCCTACTGAATTTCAGCATTTTGCTGCTGGCAGGATCTCTAACAGAAGATTTTCAGAGATAGGACACATATAAGCCATGAGTCTACCTCCAAAAGGACTAAAATTGGTGACAAAATTATTGTATCAGTTTCATAATAATCTCAGAAATGTTGCTTTTTAAAATTGAGACAAAAATTGTTCTTGTTGATCTATGAAACTTTTTTTTTTTTAGAATAAAGAGTTTTGTTTTTTTTTTTTCCAGCAGATGGTTTGGCTCACTTACCCGCTCACTCATCACCATTGGTCTATACCTACCGTGTCCTGGTCCTGTTCCGTGTCTTTTTTTTTTTTTTTCTTTTATCCCGGGTTTAGTTCCTCAGCCTCTGAGAAGCCAGAGTTCTAGTGTAGACACATGTTTATTTTTGCTTGTATTTTTTTCAAGATGTGTGTTGTTTCTGTGCGTTATTGATGTCAGTGGTACTTTATGTATCCCATTCTACGTTTTTAACTTTTGTGAGTTTCTCTTATTTTTAACAGCTTTTTGGAAGTCTAACTGGCATGTACTATGCTGAAAGGTTCAGATGCGTTTTAACTCCTGTGAAGCTATCACAACGATCAGGACAGCCAACTTCTCCATCTCTCCCCAAAATTTCCTGGTATCTCTCGTCACTGCTCCCTCTCACCGTCCCCAGCCCTTCATGCCAGCAAAACCACTGAACTGCTTCTGGTCACTGTAGATTAGTTGGCAATTTCTCAAATTTTACATAAATGGAATTATGTGGTACCTACTCTCTTTTCATTTGAATTCCTTCAGAAAGCACACATTTTTTTGAGATTTGTCCATGTTATAACAATAGTTCACTGTGTTTTGTGGCGGAGGAGTATCCACTGCATGGATAAACCAGTTTATCTAGTCACCTACTGCTAGGCATTTGGGTTACCTTAGCTTTCTGGCTATTACAAATAAAGCTGCCAAGAACACCCATGTACTTGTTTTTTAATAGAAATATTCCTTGTTTCTTTTAGATAAATGAATGGGAATGGAAAATCTGGATTATGTGGTAGATTTATGTTTAACTTTTTAAGAAAGTGCCAGGTTTTCCTTCCAAAGCAGTGTCAGTGTCATTGTGATACTTTCCTACCGGAAGTGTCTGTGTGTTCTAGCTCCTTCCTGTCCTCATCAGCACTTGGTATGGCCAGGGCTTTTCATTTTAGACACTCTAATGGGCACATGGTGGTACTTTATTATGGTTTTAATTTCCACTTTCTGAATGACTAATGAAGTTGTTGAGGATCTATCTTTTCATGTGTTTATTTGCTATCTTTATTTCTTTTTTGTTGATATGTCTGTTCAAAATCTTCTGCCCATTTCTAGGGGAGAGTGTATTTTTTATAATTAAGTTTTGAGAGTTATTTTTATAATTGGGACACAAGTGCTTTATCAGGTATATACTATAATTTGCAAATCTTTTCTCCTATATCTATGAATTATTTTTCTACTCTTTTAAGTGTTTTTTTTTAATTGTGTGGGATTCACTGAGGGTACAAAGAATTAGGTTACCCTGACTCACCTTGTTAGATAAAGTCCCCTTTATAATTGTGTCCCACCCCCAAGAGGTGTGCCAAACACTGTGGCTGCTGTCCCCCTCCTTCTTCCCCTCTCCCTGCTCCCTCATTCCCCTACCGCCCATTGTATTAGTTCATCTTCTGCCTTCATATTAGAATTGAATTAATAGTGTTTTTTGAAGAGCAGAAGTTTGAGTTTTGATGAAGTACAATTTATCAATTTGTTGTCTTCTATGAAGTGTACTTCTGGTATTGTATCTGACTCCAGGTTCTGTTCCGTTGATCTATTTGTCTGTGTTGAAACCAATACCATACTGTCTTCTGCCTTGATTACTGTGGCTATACAGTAAGTCTTAAAGTCAAGTTCTTTGTTCTTTGTTTCAAAGTTGTTTTAGCTATTGTACTTCCTTTGCATTTCCATATAAATTTAAGAATCAATGTTTAAATTTCTACCAAAAATCCCACTGAGAATGATTGAGGTTGCATTTAATCTACACATCAATTTGGGCAGGGAGACACCTTAACACTAGAGTCTTCCAACCCAAGCAAATGATTTAAAACAATGTCCTCATAACATTGAAATGTTTCAGATTAATTTGTGTTGCCACATGTATACTTAACGACATTGTTTCTAACTCTTGTATAAGCTCTGTGTGTGCCAGTTTCTTATTGTTACTATAACAAATTACCACAAATTTAATAGTTTAAAACAAAACCCATTATTATCTTCCAGTTCTGGGGGTCAGAAGTCTGAAATCAGTTTCACTGAGCTAAAGCCAAGGTGTCAGTAAGATCGGTTCCTTCCAGATTCCCAGAGAAGAATCTGTTTCCTTGCCTTCTGGGGTTTCTAGGGCAGTGGATGTTCTTTCACTGTGGTTCCTTCTCCATCTCCAGAGTCTGTTGCCCCAGGCTCTGCTTCCGTCAGCACTTCGCCTTCTCTCCTATGAACCTCTTGTTAAGACTGGTGTGATTACATCAGGCCCATCTGGATAATGTAAAATAATCTCCCCATCTCAAGATATTTAACTTTATCGCATCTGCTGAGTCTCTTTTGCCATATGATGTAGCATTTGCAGGTTTCCGGGATTAGGAGGGGGGCAAACCGAGGGCCATTTATTAGCCTACCACACATGCGTGCATACACTGCATTTTAGACACCCACTTTCACTACAGGGGAACACCAGGCTAGACCCTATTCCCCTTCCACAGGAAAGAGTGTTGCAAAGAGCATCCTCTTGTTATGTCCTCTTATAAACTTGGGTGTCAACTTCCTTAGGGTTCGTGCCCAAGAATAGCATTGCCTTGCAGGGTCCCTGAGGTGTGCATGTAGTGATCGAAGCTGAGAGGTGTCTGGCTGCTCTCCAAAAGGGTTGTGCCCACCTCCAACAGCTGCATGAGTTCCTCTGTCTCTACTTCCTCCCCAACATTCTCTATAATTTATTTTTCAAATTGTTGCCCAATATGAAGTCATGGCCCATAATTTTATTTTGCATTTCTCTTTGATCAGTGAGTTCGTGTATCTCTTCATGTTTGTTAGACTTTTTGGTTTCATATTTGCAAACTGCCTGTTCAATTCCTTTGCCCATTTTTCTACTGGAGATGCCTTTTTCTGGTTGATTTGATTTGATTTAGAAAGTTAGTCTCCAATCTTCTGAGAGAAAGTTGTTATCCTAGGTTTTCAGGACTTTATAAACCTTTCACATTTAGGTTTTCATCTATCTGATGTTACCTACATACGTGCTACTACATTAAGAATGCAATGTTGGCCAGGCAAAGTGGCTCACACCTGTGATCCTAGCACTCTGGGAGTCTGAGGCAGGAAGAATACTTGAGCTCAGGAGTTTGAGACCAGCCTGAGCAAGAGTGAGACTCTGTCACTACCAAAACCAGAAAAATTAGCCAGGCATCATGGCTGGTGTCTGTAGTCCCAACTAGCTGGGAAGCTGAGGCAGGAGGATCACTTGAACCTAGGGGTTTGAGGTTGCTACAAGCTAAGCTAACAGCATAAGACTTTAGCCTGGGCAAATTCACACACACACACACACACACACACACACACACACACACACACACACACATATATATATATATATATTTTTAAAACAGAGTCTTACTTTGTCACCCTGGGATAGACAGGGTAGAGTGATGTGTCATCATAGCTCACAATAAGCTCAAACTTTTGGGCTCACTCAATCCTTTTGCCTCATCCTGCTGAGTGGCTGGGACCACAGGAACCCACCATGATGCCCAACTAAGTTTTTCTATTTTTAGTAGATAGGGGGCTCACTTTTTCTCAGGCTGGTTCTCAGGCTCTCTGGAGTTCAAGAAATCCACCTGCCTCAGCCTCCCAGAGTGCTAGAATTACAGGTGTGAGCCACTGTGCCTGAACCTAAATATACAGGGTGGCCATAACTATTTTAAATTGCACACAAACTTTATGAACACGGTGTATATATTTGGTAACAGTCTCACTCTGTTGCTCAGGCTGGAATGCAGTACCATTGCCATAGCTCACTGCAACCTCAGACCCCTGGGCTCAAGTGGTTCTCCTGACTCAATATCTTGAGTAACTGGGACCACAGATACTTCCCACCATTGTTGCCTTTTTTTTTTTTTTTTTGGTAGAGATAGTGTCTCATTCTTGCTCAGGCTGGTCTCAAACTCCTGAGTTCAAGCTACCCAGACTGCTAGGGTTACAAGTGTGAGAAACCATACCTAACCTTCTCCTTTTTAACAGTGGACATAGATGGTCATATTTTCTGCAAACAGTACTAGCTTTAATAGAAAAAAATTCTTTATAATCCCATGGAAACTTAATTACCTAAATTAGAAAGGCTCTTGCTCAAGACATCTCTAGTTTTCTTGCTAAGCACAATAACATTTGAAATGTACTTAAAGATCACTCTCTTGCTATCATTTCATTATACCTGTGTGAAAGATAAGAACAGAGGGGGGCGGAGCCAAGATGGCGGACTGCAGCCAGCTTTTTACAGACGCTCCCATCCAGAAGGAGGCTGAAAGGACAGAAGTTTAGCTAATTGGCTGATGGTTTGGAGCAGAGCCAAGAGAGAAGATTGAGGAGCACACTTCAACCTTCCTGAGGTGAGTTGCGACCCCAAAAATACAACCAAAAGGTACAGAATCCACCACCAAGCGGACGGGAGTCCCCTCCCCCACAACAAGGGCTCGCAGTTTACTCCATGCAAACAAGTGAGCAGAGTTCAAACTTCCTCCCACTCTATCCCATGGGAGA
>CAUYQV010094669.1:0-11323 GCA_963574575.1 Galagoides demidoff
TCCCAGCTACTTGGGAGGCGGAGGCAGGAGACTCGCTTGAGCCCAGGAGTTGGAGGTTGCTATGAGCTGTGATGCCATGGCACTCTACCCAGGGGGATAGCTTGAGGCTCCGTCTCAAAAAAAAAAAAAAAAAAAAATGGCCGGGCGTTGTGGCCGGCACCTGTGGTCCCAGCTACTTGGGAGGCAGAGGCAGAAGACTCACTTGAACCCAGGAGTTGGAGGTTGCTATGAGCTGTGATGCCATGGCACTCTACCCAGGGGGATAGCTTGAGGCTCTGTCTCAAAAAAAAAAAAATTATGCCTCTCTTGTTCTCCAAAGCACTTCCCCAGGGCACCTCTCAAAACACCCTGGAATGTTTCCCTGACTGCAGTCCTCAACCTTGGCCCAACTAAACTCCCTGCCTACATTAATTTGCCTCAGTTTCTTTCTTTAGATTATAGGGAGATTACAGGGAGAAATGAGATAGTGTTTAGTTTCCCCTCTCGCGAGAGTAATTCTGGCACAAAAGTAGGGATTGTCAAGACAGCCACTCTGGTATCCTCCCATGAGAGATACCATCAAGCGTATCTTTCTGCTTGGCTACTATACCAGGAACAACTGCTTGAATAATCCCATTATACTGAAAACCATGTCTTGTTTCTGTGTAACTTCAGGTCTGGCATACTGCTACCACACAATCAATACTTTCTTTTTTCTAGACAGAGTTTCACTCACTTGCCCTGGGGTCGAGGCTGTGGAATCATAGCTCACAGCAACCTCAAACTCTTGGATTCAAGTGATTATCTTGCTTCAGCCTCCCAAGTAGCTGGGAGTACAGGCATCTGCCTCAATACCTGGCTATTTTTTAGAGATGGGGTCTTGCTCTTGCTCAGGCTGGTCTCGAACTTCTGAACTCAAGCAATGAACCAGCCTTGGTCTCCCAGAGTGCTGAGATTACAGGCAATCAATACTTTCAAATAATCACCACACGCTGCCTGCTGTGGCAAGCACAGACGCATTAAGCTACTTTATCATGATGACCATGATACGCTCCTGTGAAATAGCTATTAACTCTGTTTTGCAGATGAGGAACATAAGGCTCAGAAAGGTGAAGGTAACCTGGTCAAGTCATAAAGCTAGTGAGTGGGAGAACTGAATTTTGAACCCTGAAATTTCTTTCCACTATACCACATTTCTTGGTCCCAAACAGACACAGTTTGACCCCACCTCATTTGTCACTGAAAGCTTAAAATGTTAAATTGTGGGGGCACCGGCCACATGCTCCAGGGTTGGTGGGTTCAAATCCAGCCTGGGCCTGCTAAACAAAAAATAATAGCTGGGTGCTGTGGTGGGCGCCTGTAGTCCCAGGTACTTGGAAGGCTAAGGCAAGAGGATCACTTGAGCGCCAGAGTCTTAAGTTGCTATTAGCTAAGAGGCCACGGCACTCTACTGAGGGTGACCAAGTGAGACAGTCTCACAAAAAAAAAAGTTATGTCAAAACCTGTGATAAGCCTATTGCTATTCAATTTTTTTTTTCTCCATTTTTTGGCCAGGGCTGGTTTGTTCTTAAGTTGAATTTGTATGTAAACTGGAAGAGGTACACGTATGTATTACCTGTCATAGTCTATATCTGTAAGGACGAGTCATATGTCAGTCAGGTATTTTTAACTTGAGGATTTACTGTAGAAGCCTCCGTTCCTAAGTGTGAGTTGTATAAAAGTTGGATGTTTGTAACTTGGGCACTGCCTGTACTCTAAAGTTCAAAATCCTAGACTATACTGAGAATAATCATTTAGCCCTTATCTTTCAGGTTGATCAATATAACTCACTCTGCATTCGACATGATGGGAACAGTGGGATGAAGATAAGGAGGTGGGTGTGGTGGTCTCTTCCATTCCTGTCAGAACGTTGAGCTCTGAGGGTGTGATTGTATCCCACCTATGATTTGTTCCCCAAAGATTCTCTCTGAATCACATGCTTCCAGAGGGCTAAAATAAGCTTGATTTCCCTATGTTTGGTAAAGAACTAACCATCCTAGTCTCTTAGTTTAATAAAAATTGATGTAACAGGGAAAAGAGGAAAATATTCAATTAGAAATCCTATAGAGCCTCATATAAGAATAAACAAGACTCTATAAATAACCTCACTCCTAAAACAATTCTACCAGATTAAAATGTACCCTAATGGAAGGCTTTATAGATTTAAGTAGGGGGGTGATTTAAAGGCATCATTGCCCTCCTTACATGGATTTGCCAGTCATAAGCTTCTCTGCTGATGGCTGAATTGTCTCATTAAGTACTGACTCCCATGAACCTCTGTATTTTTCAGGATCTTTATAGCTAGGAGTCAGTAACTATAGTTCTTCAAAATGTATGAAAAATCATATACGATTAAAAATGTTCTAACAGAAAGATACTTTATTAGCAAAATTATCTGCACTCTTTTCAGCTCACTAATTTACTTAACCTAATGTTAGGGGTGCCGTTTCTTCAGGATGGACCCAAGTAGTTTCACTTTAAGGACAGTTGGGCTTTTATGTGGGATGCAGGGTAGAAAATTCCTCACTGCTACCTATTTTCTAGCGGATGTACTGTCAGCTTGCTTTCATCAAATTTCTACAACACATGGTACAGGGCAGGTATTCTACTATTATTATTATAAGCCAATCTGTCTCATGGAAAAATTAATCTGAAAAAAATCAGGTTAATTGCTGTGTTTACTGATCTTCCACTGTCTTAGACTAAATAGGCACAAAATCAAAACCTGTAATTTCAATGTATATCTGAAGACATTGAATTTTTGGGTACTTACTAAATGTAAAAGTTGTCATAAATGCTTTAGATAGCATATACATGCTATGTCCTTTTTTTTTTTTTTTAAACTGGAGAAGTGTCTTTATTGGCTCGGCAGCCTACTTGAGAGGGATGAAGTGGGAGGAGTGTGTGGCCCCAATGCCAGGCCGGCCATGCTTCCCAGGCTTGTAGGTGATGGAGAACTCCCCTAGGTAGTGACTGATCATCTCAGCCTTGATCTCCACCTGGTTGAAGGTCTTGCCATTGAAGGCGCCCACCATGCTGCCCACCGTTTCAGGTAGGATGACTGTGTCCAGCAGGTGTGTCTTCACTACCTCTGGCTTCTCCTTGGGTGGTGCCTCCTTCTTGGCCTTATAGAAACACTTCAGCAGTGCATGCTGCTTGCGGCTCAGGCCTTGGTTCAGCTGCTGCTGCTGGTGGGCACTATATAGCTGCATCAGCTGCTCAGATGACATACTGGGCGTTGTATAGCTACATCAGCTGCTCAGAGGACATATCCGGCGACTGGTGGAGGGAGATCCACGCCACAGTAGGTGAATTTGTGGAAGGTCCACTTCTTCTTTTGCTCCACTTCTGCCATCTTGCTGCCTTCCCAGAAAAGATCGGTGCTATCTTCTTTTGAAATATTATATTTACAACTTGGCAAGGTCAATATAGCACCTGGGTGGCCCAGGAATTTATCAGAACTTTAATTGTGCTCAATATTAATGGCATAATCTTTGACAGGAGGAAGTCACAGGAAAACTATCAAACTATTTTAAAAAGCCCCTCTTTTACTGAGGCATAAAATTTAATAAACCACATATTTTTAAAGTGTATAATTTCATAAGATTATAAATGTGCATAGCCATGAAACTATCACATTTTAAGAAAGGAAAAAACTGCATTAAAATTCTAATACTTAAGTTATGTTTGGCTTCTGCAATTACAAGGGATATAAGATGTAATATAAGCTGGGCATGGTAGCTCACACCTGTAATCCTAGCAGTCCGGGAGGCTGAGGCAGGTAGGTTGCCAGAGTTCAGGAGTATGAAACCAGTCTCTAAAAATAGCTGGTGTTGTGCTAGGCACCTGTAATCCCAGCTACTTGGGAGGCTGAGGTGAAAGGATTGCTCGAGCCCAAGAGTTTGAGGTTGAACTATGATGCCATGGCACTCTACCCAGGGCCACAAAGTGAGACTGTGTCTCAAAAAAAAAAAAAAATACAATATACAAGATAACATAACAAACGTTATTGGTATATGTTAGGTATTACAATTTTTATACAGTTTTTTCCTTGCTTAGACTATGTATACTATTTTTTGTATCTTCTATAGATGATTATGTCATCTGTGAATAGAGTTTAATTCTCTTTTTCTAATATGGACCCTTTTATTTCTTTTTCTTCCCTGATTACACGGGCCAGAATCTCCAGTGCAAATTTGAATAGACGTGGTGGTGAAAGTAGATGTCCTTGTCTTGTATTGAATCTTAGGGGATATCCAGTCTCTCATATTACATATGATGTTAGCTACAGGTTTGTCACAGATGCCCCTTATCAAGATGAGGAAGTTTCCTTGTATTCATTATCTATCTAGAGAAGTAAGGTAAATCATGGGGAAAATGGGAAGAGAGGGGATATCGAGAGAGAGGGGATGGATAAAAGGAGAAGAAGAAGAGAAAGGAAATGAAGTAAGTCACTGGGGTACCTGCTGAAGACCTGGGGAATATCCCTTGGAAAACCCTTTTTCTAACCAGGCTGAGGCAGGCAACATCCCCATTGTACAGTACGAGCAGGAGTGACACGCCAGAACAGACAAATGCTTTACTTTCCCAAACCAATTCTGTTTTTGAATCTTTCCATAAGAACCAGTTAGAGCTCCCTTAGACCCAGTCTGTACTGTGTTTGAGTTTAGGAAAAGGGTGGTCAGGCAATATCTGGAAAACTGAAAAGTCTCCTAGCTGAAACTGAGAGTGTTAAACTGGCACATCTTAAACTCCAGAGTTTATCTGAGCAAACATGAATTCATGAATTGGGTAGTGCCCAACTGTGGTTTGTGGTTTGTGGCTATGCCAGAAAAGGCTTTTATAAAGTAAATGAGGGAGCAGACTAAAGAAAATAATTGATCAGCCAGTTATGTAGTATAAAGTTCCTAGTTATATAATTAGAAGTTAATGTTTTTTAATTATTTAAATTTAGTTTCATTTGAGTTAGGTTTCAGTTTGCTTACTGGACTGAGGACTCATTCATCCCGAGCTGCTGGCTGGACACTTTTCTTGCAGCATGCGCCTCTCAGTGAATCAGTTGCTATTGTAGCTGCTGACCTCCATCAGTGCCAACAAGTGAGAAAAATAAAGGGTGAGTAAAGCAGGAGTCAGAGTCTTCCAGTTACTCAATCTGGGAAGTGACATCTGAATCCCACCCAAAGGCAGGGAATTAGCCACTTCAGTCTAATGGCGTTCTATCTAATTGTTTTAACAAGAGGCAGCCATAGCACCCTCACTGTCAACGACTGGATGGTGAGGATCACCTAACTGCAGACTAACTCAGGTTCCTCTAACTCAGTTGGGAAAAAATTAAGAGAGTCCTCCTACATATAGTCACTTTTATTTCCCTAAAGAGTACTGGAGTACCCCCGTGCCTCCAATGATAAGAAGAGAATCGCTCCCTAAGCCATTTCTGAGGCTGCCTCTGGAATGTATGGGGTGTGGTAGGAAGCTTCCAAGATGGCTCCCAGTGACCTTCACTTCCTGGGTCTCATGCCCTTGTTTAATTCCCTGCCTTTGTGAGAGAGGGAATCCTGCCAACGATCATTTGTGTGAGCTTGGAAGTTTGGATCTTTCCTCTAGATGAGTTCTGAGATGACTACAGCCCCCAATAATACCTTGATTAATATCTTAAGACACCCTGAACCACAGGACCCAGGTGGGCCTGTGACCACAGGATAATAAATGTTTGTTGTTGTTTTTCCAGCCAACAAGTGTTCATTTGAAAACTGGAGGCTTACAGAACAGAAAACTTCTGTGTGAATCTGCCATAAGAGGTTATAAAGTCACAGTTATCTTGCAAAAACATGGAAGAACCCAGACTTTATGCCAAACAAATAACATAGTTCACTTGGGTTAATAGATGCTTTCTAGAATATTTGCTTAATTTTGAAAAAAATCCCTATAATGACATACATATATTTTTTGAGACAGAGTTTTATTATGTCGCCCTTGGTAGAGTGCAGTGACTTCACAGCTCACAACAACCTCCAACTCTTGGGCTTCAGTGATTCTCTTGCCTCAGCCTCCCAAGTAGCTGGGACTACAGGCACCTGCCTCAATGACCAACTACTGTTTGTTGAGGTTGTCATCATTGTTGTTTAGGTGGCCTGGGCTGGGTTTGAACCCACCAGTGTCGATGTATATGGCTAGTGCCAATACCACTGTGCTACGGGTGCTCAGCCATATAATGACATATTTTATTTCTAATCCACTAATTTTAATCAAATCATGATCTTAACAAAGTTTTCTGGAGTGCTGGCCAGCCACACTATTGTTTTAAGCTATTGTTTTGGAGCAATTTGTTGTCTAGGCATGGATGATAAAATAAGATGTATGTTATGAGAGCAGGTAAGTTTGTCCAAGAATTATTAGAATTTATATTATACCCACCAAAGACACAGGACATTTTTAGAATTCTGGAATTCACAGAACCCCAGAACTGTCCAAAAATTTCTGTATGAAATTCATGTCTATCTGTATGACATGAATATGGGTCTGTTTGGCTTCACCTGGCACTGAGAGTCCACTCTTTTTCATGAAACTGAGTCTGAGAGACATTACCAGCAATGTAAACCAAAATAAAACCACATTTGATTCCTGGTTGTTACTATTGTCAGCAATAAATGTGCTGTGAATGCACAAATTCTCTGGAATATTCAGTCTATTAAATAACAGTTTTCTCACCGATGTGTCAAAAGTTGGTTGATGACTAGTGTCAGACCTATACCTTCAAAGTTCATTGAACTGTTTTAGAGTACCTCTCTATTAGTAGGTTACACTTCACTATTGCTATCAATTTAAGAAACTATGCACGTTCCACATATAAGGACTTCTGATTATGTAATGCATTTTTGAAAAATCTAGATCTTAGACTAGCTATCTAATATCTTCTTAATAATTAATTAATTAATATGTTCAGTCAAAGAACATTTATTTAGTGTCTTCCAGGCACTGGAGTTATGAAGAAGGCAAACTTCTAGATCTTAAAGTAAGCAAAGCTGTAATTATGTAATTAATGTCTACAATAGTTAGCATACTGGCTTTTGTTAAATTTATGGTAGTGTATAGTTCACATTCATTTTGGCACCATTTATATTTCAAAACATCAGTGTTTTCAGTATAACAGTGCCTACTTTATTGCACTTGAAGTGTAATTCTATCATGTCTCTGTCATCACGGGGTCTACAGTTGTTCCTCTGCTGTTACGACACAGGAAGAATGCAACTGTTCTGATGGAAAAATCTCACTTGGTTGAGGACGCACCATAGCAAAAGAAATGGCTGCTTATAACAGTAGTGAACTTTTATATTGTGGTCATCTTTTTGTTTTTGTAGAGGCAGAGTCTCACTGTACCACCCTTAGTAGAGTGCCTTGGCATCACACAGCTCACAGCAACTTCCAACTCCTGGGCTTAGGTGATTCTCTTGCCTCAGCCTCCTGAGTAGCTGGGACCACAGATGCCTCCACAACACCTGGCTATTTTTTTGTTGCAGTTCGGCCAGGGCCAGGTTTGAACCCACCACCTTCGGTATATGGGGCCAGCAGCCTACTCACTGAGCCACAGGCGTCGCCCTATTGTGGTCGTCTTAATACAGAATTAGAAATAAGAATGTTTGGGCAGTGCCTATGGCTCAGTGAGTAGGGCGCCAGCCCCATCTACTAAGGGTGGCAGGTTCAAACACAACCCTGGCTAAACTGCAACAAAAAAATAGCCAGGCATTGTGGTGGGCACCTGTAATCCCAGCTACTTGGGAAGCTGAGGCAAGAGAATCACCTAAGCCCAAGAGCTGGAGGTTGCTGTGAGCTGTGATATCATAGTACTCTACCAAGAGCAACTCTGTCTCTTAAAAAAAAAAAAAAGAGGAAGACTCTGTCTCTTAAAAAAAAAAAAGGAAGAAATAAGAATGTTCTAGAGCAAGGTATACATCTGATTCATTTTGAATACTATTCAGGTATCTTTATTCCTGCTTCTGCAAAAAGGCAGATGAAAAATAAACATATGCTGAAATGTTTTAAAGTGAATTACTGCATACCTGCCGTTCTTTATCAACTTCACTAAGATGTCTGAAGATAAACCGTATGGTGGAGCGGAGCGTTCTTCACACTGTAGTATTTACGAGGTTTCCAAGGTAGTATTTTTTGACATGTTTTGGTCTCTTTTTAAAGAAAGAGTATATTTCAAAAAACCTAAAATGATATTACAAAAGGAAAATGTTACAATCTCACAAAGAAACATATATAAAAGAATAAATGTTTTAAAGCCGTTTTAATTCATGTATTCATTTGTGTATGGATTTCTGGGTACTTCACACACTAAGGCTTTTTCTCTATCAAAATGAATCAAGTATTGGCAGTTAATCAGGAAATTCTTGGTTGTAATTATCAAACGGTCATGCTGAAATAACATTTGAAGGAGCCAGACAGAGCAGTGTTTTCCAAAAATTTTTGGCAGAACAAAACATCTTGTGGCTCCCCTGCCTGTTCTTTCTTTCCAGTGGGAAACTGAACATAAAGAAAGTGTTTGGCTATGTGTTCCTTGCATGTTAACAACAAAAAATAACAAAAAAGAAGATGCTCTTGGTAGGCACTGGGTCTTATTTCAGAGGCACAAATATTGACTGACCTCGCATTATACATCGAAAGTTATTCTTCTGGCTCAACAGTCTCATGAATTATCCTATTCTAGTCTTACAACTAGAAAATTTTGACTTTTCTTTTTTTCTTTAAACATAGCATCTGCTGCTCAGGCTGGAGTGCAGTGGTGCAATCATAGCTCACTGCAGCCTTGGACTCATGGGATATTTAAAACATTATTTGGTAGAAATGAGGGTTTTGCTTTATTGCCCAGGCTGGTCTCAAACTCCTGGCCTCAAGTGATCCTTTTGCCTTGGCCTCCCAAAGTGCTGGGATTACAGGTGAGAGCCAATGTGCCCGGCTGAGAATCCTGATTTTTTTTTTTTTAATTTCAGATTAATTTGAGTAAATATTCTGTAGTGGAGTTATAATTAATTCATATGGACAATTTAATTCAAATGGTTACAACTGTTTCCAACCCAAATTATTCTGTGGGTAGGTAGTTGTATTCTTAATCAGTCCTGCCTCATGGGAAATAGCTTAAAATGCACGTCCTTCCTGCTTTCTTATCCGTTCTCAACACTTCCTATTCCCTTCCCCACTTTACCTTGCACTTATCACCACCTAACGTTATACATGTCACTCAGCTTATTTGTTGCCCGACTTCCCTACTACTTGTATGCTTCAGTGGCACGTGGTTTTGACTCTTCTGTCTATTGCCATATGCCCAGTACCTAGAAGAGTTCCTGAGAATAAGTGTTTAATAAATTTTGATCAAATAATTTAATGTTTCGGATGCCTCAGTGCTTCCTTAATTTCTGTCTCCATGTCTGTTACCACTGACAGAACTCATTATGGCTAACCTGACTCAAAATGCTCTAAATCAGTGGTTCTCAGCCTTCCTAATGCTGCGAGCCTTTAATACAGTTCGCGACCTACAGGTTGAGAACTGCAGCTCTAAATGAACGTTTCCCAACGTGATAGATAACTATCTCACACTGGAAACTAGCCTTATGCTTAATAGTGAAACACTTCTTTATACTGCTGTAAGGATTAAGATAAGGATGCCTACTATCTCTCTTGTTAATTAATACTGTTCTAGAGGTACTAGCTCATGAAATCAGATAGCAGAAAGAAATAAGAGATATAATGTTAGAAGACACAAATTTCATGTGTAGATGACATGAATGTATACTTACAAAACCTTATAAAACACTATAAAATACTACAAAATAAAGAGAATTCAGTAAGCCATAGGTTACTACTAAAAGCATATGAAGATACTTTCTGTATGTGAAATAAAATGACTTAGACAGTAGATGAAAACATCCCACTTGCTCTACCAGTCCCCAAATTTAAAACATTGGGTATAGGTCTGATACAATTAATATGAAGAAAACCTTAAAGTTACTGAAACAAATGACAATTAATGTGAGTGGAAAAACATCCTTTGTTCTTGAATATCATAAGAACATAGACTATAAGGTTGTGAATTTTCCCGAATTTAATGAATGTAATCACATCATTCTCAATAAAGTGCCAAGAGTAAACTTTTTAAAAAATTCGATAAAATGATACCAAGTTCATCTAGAGAAAGAAATATGAAAGAATGCAGAGGAGTCTGAAACACGGGGGTGGGAGATGCACACACGGTGGCTGAGAGAGCCGGTACGAAGGCCTCAATAGAGCAAAAGTCTGACACAGAAACAACACACGTGGAAACCCCGCAGGAGACAGTGAAGACAGCAGACTACTCAGAACACGGTGTAAGGACAAAAGGATAGAACAAGGCTGGAAATAGAAACAAATGCGGATTCTTACTGCATCCCTCACACTAAAATAGTTATTAGATGGATTAAAATGTAAATACTAAGAAAAAAATCTTAAATATGGAGTGTGGCAAGACATAATGAAAACAATTTATAAAAATTATTGCATAAAAACATAAAGCTTCGTATAACAAAAAACCCTACAAAGTTAAAATATTACAAACTGGGAAAACTTTTTAGTATATACAACAAAGACCTAATTTCCATAATTTACAAAGAACTCTTAACCCATTTATTTGTAAAATGGGCAAAGGATATGGACACACTATAGAATAAGAGCATTACAGGAACCCAGATGACCAAGAAATACATATGATTTTTAAGCTTGTACATAAAGAAATGTAAACCAAAACAATTATATTTTATTTTTTATCCACCAGAATAGCAAAATTTAAAGAATCAGATAAAACATATTATTGTTACTATAACCATGACTAATATGATACTGATAACATATAGCTTAAAAATACAAGAATGAGGCATCTTTTAGTATGTGTATATACTAAGGTCTGACAATTAAGTTTGTGAACTTATACTATGTACCTCATTGCTGCATATCACTATGGTCACCTGTGAAGTCCTCCACTTGGGAAGCTAGGCACCGCTGCCGGTGCCTAGTCCACTCTTTGTTTTTTTTTTGAGACAGAGCCTCAAGCTATCCCCCTGGGTAGAGTGCCATGGCATCACAGCTCATAGCAACCTCCAACTCCTGGGCTCAAGCGAGTCTCCTGCCTCCGCCTCCCAAGTAGCTGGGACCACGCCTGGCCATTTTTTGGTTGCAGCCATCATTGTTGTTTGGCGGGCCCGGGCTGGGGATTCGAACCCGCCACCTTAGGTGTACGTGGCTGGTGCCTTAGCCGATTGAGCCACAGGCACCG
>CAUYQV010094670.1:0-20252 GCA_963574575.1 Galagoides demidoff
GATTTTCTCCAAGGTTTCTAGTTTCTTATGATAGAATCCAGTTAGGCAAAAATAAGGAAAAAAGAATGAGCAAAGTCTTTGAAATGCCTGGCACTACTTAAAGGGACTGAATATATGAATTATCAATATTCCTGAGGAAGAAGAGAGATCAAAAGGTTTATAAAAGCTATTTAAGAAAATAATGGTTGAAAATATACCAAATTTAGGAAGACAGTTAGACATTCAGATACAGGAGGCTCAAATGATTCCCAAGGAAAATACAGTGCAAAAGGAACTTCACCAAGGCATATTGTAATCAGAATGTCTAAAGTCCAAGTGAAAGAAATACTTATAAAGTTAGTAAGAGACTAGATCTAGTCACCTATAAAGGAAACCCCAGTGGGTTAACCACAGACCTTTCAGCAGAAGCCTTACAGGCCAGAAGAAAATGAAAGGCATTTTCAAAGTACTGAAAGAAAAAAAATATCTGTCAAAAATTTTATACCAGTAAAAATATGCTTCATAAGTTAAAGAGAAATAAAGTTTTTCCCAGACAAGCAAAATCTGAAGGATTTTGTCACCTAGAGTGGCCCTACAGGAAGCGTTAAAAGGGTCTTAACCATGTTAAACATGGAAAGAAAAGATGATGAAAACACGGAGAAAAAGAAAACTCACGGGTCTCATAAAATAATCCCACAAGGAGAAAGGGAAAGAAATCACCTACCAGCATGGCCAAATTCCATCACCCTACAAAGACCAAAGAAAGAAAAAAAGGAAAGACCGCCCTGTCTCCCCCCAAAAAAGGAAAATCAAAGAAAACAACTAGAAAACAATTCACAAAATGACAGGAACAAAGCCACAGCTATTATTATTATTAACTTTGAATGTAAATGGATTAAATGCAGGATGGCTTAAAAAGCATGATCCAACAATACCTTGTTTATAAGAAAATCCGCCTCAACCATAAAGACACATATAAATAGCAAGTAAAGGGGTAGAGAAAGGTATTCCATGTAAACAGAAATAAAAAAGTAAGCAGCAATAGCCATACTTAGATAGAACAGACTGTAAATAACAACTAGTTAAAAAAGACAAAGAAGGACATTATATAATATTTAAGGGATCAGTTCAACAAGAGGATATAATGATCCTAAGTGTATGTACATTCAACATTAGAGAACCCAGATTCACAAAACAGATATTGCTGGATCTAATGAATCAGATAGACAGCAATAGAATTATAGTGGAGGACTTCAACTTCAGCCTTCCACTCACGGCGTTAGATGGATCATTGAGACAGAAAATCAACAAAGAAATGTTGAACTTCGGTTTGACTTCAGACAAAATGGGATTAACAGACATATATGGAATAATCCAGCCAACAGCTACGGAATATACAGTCTTTTTATTGGCACATGGAGCCTTCCAAGATAGACAATATGTTCGGCCACAAAGCAATCTTAACAGGTTTTTAAAAATTGAAGTCATGTTAAGTACTCCTCAGATCACAGTGGAATAAAACAAGATACTAATACCAAAAAATAATTTCAGAAACAATACAATACATGGAAATAAAATGACATGCTCCTGAATAGTCCCTGGGGAAATTGGAAAATCAAGACAGAAAAATGAATGAAATGGAAAAAAAGAACATATGAAAACTTGTGGGATTCAGTAAAAACAGCAGAAAGAGGAGAGTTTATAGCATTAAATGCCTACATCAAAAAAGTAGAAAGCAGAATATACCAACCTGCTTCATAATGGAAGCAACCAGAAAAATGAGAACAAACCAAACCCAGTATTGGCAGAAGAAAAGAAATAAAGATCAGGGAAGTACCAAATAAAATAGAGAACACACACACTCAAGAATCAACAAAATGAAAAGTTCACTTGGGCAGCACCTGTGGCTCAAAGGAGTGGGTGCCAGCCCCACACGCCAGACGGGGCAGGTTCAAACCCAGCCCTGGCCAAAAAAAAAAAAAAAAGAAAGAAAGAAAGAAAGAAAAGAAGAGTTTACTCTTCAAAAGATAAAGTTGAAGAAAGAACTTTTCATTTTGTTGATTCTTTTTGTGTGTATAGCCGGGTGTTGTGGTGGGCGCCTGTGGTCCCAGCTACTTGAGAGGGTGAGGCAAGAGAATCACATAAGCCCAAGAGCTGGAGGTTGCTGCGAGTTGTGATGCCACCACATTCTACTGAGGGCAACAAAGTGAGACTCTGTCTCTAAAAAAAAAAGATAAATCTAGATTTAATAAGAAGAGAGATGATTTACATAAACAAAATCAGAATTTAAAAAGGAGACTTTACATCTGACCCCACAGAAATAAAAAAGATCTTCAGAGACTATTACAAACAAGTAGAAATTTCTTTGGGGTTTTATTAGAGCAGATCAATAGTAACTTTTAGGCCAGGGATCATGTACCCTCACCGTGAAAGTGATGCCTTTCTTTCTTTCTTTTTAAATAGAGACAGAGTCTCACTTTATGGCCTTTGGTAGAGTGCTGTGGCATCATAGCTCACAGCAACCTCCAACTCCTGTCCTGGGCTTAGGTGATTCTCTTGCCTCAGCCTCCAGGGTAGCTGGGACTACAGACGCCTACCACAACTCCTGGCCATTTTTTGTTGCAGTTTGGCCGGGGGCGCGTTTGAACCTGCCACCCTTGGTATATGGGGTCGGCGCTCTACCCACTGAGCCACAGGCCGCCCCTGAAGGTGTTGCCTTTCTGAGGTATATCTATCTGTTATCCTGTGTAATGATGAGGTTTTTCCAGTTGAGTTATTAAGAATATACTCTATTCCCAAACCTCTGTGATTAATGGAATTGTTCTTCCCATTTTTATGGTGATAAAGTTTTCTTTATTGTATCAGCAAATCACTACTCAGCCAAAGGCTCAGTAGCATTTTTGTGCTGCTTTCTCTCTCGGTGCAGATCATTCTTTTGTGGTACCCTGCTCCACAAATTCTAGATGTCTTGGCCTGCCTGAAGTCTGATCTCCATCTCCCCACCTCACTGAGACCATCAACCTCTGTTTGATATCGCCCTCCCTGTACTATAACTTGGAAATTGCCTCCAGGCAGTAAGCATAACTGTCGGGCTCATCTTGTTTGATATCTCAGAGATCATAGTATTCCACTGCCTGTTGTTCAATGTCTGAAAACTCTTCCTTCGTATGTTTGGTCCAGTTTTCTACTTGTCTAAGGATGAAGGATAAATCTGGGCCCTGTTCCATCATCTGGGTTAGAAGTGGAAATTTAGCCTTTTAATTTTGATATATACATTTTTAATACAGAAATTTAAATTGTATTCTTTAGTCTGTTGATTTTTTCTCTTATGATTCCTTCAATTGAATTTATATTTCAAAAATCATTTTCCATTTATAGGTTTGATAAATTTTTATATTTTTTCCAGATCAGAAATATTTTAATTCTTTTTTAATGCATCTAAGATTTATTTTGATTAGGCTAATGGGTTTCAAAGCTCTTTATCATTTATGAATATCTTCATTCATTGTCTTAAGGTATTTTGCACCATGTTTTTACGTAATTTTTAATGTTTTACTTTTTTCTCATGATTGTTCATAAGCAGTTTATAGTTTATCACTCTTTTGAATGGAATATTTTAGTACATTCTGTCTTCAAATATATTATTACCAGTATGTAGAAAAACTATTTTAAATATTTATCGGGTATTCGTAAACTTTGCGAAAGTTTATTCTTTTTTGTGTAGTGGACAATTTATTCTTTTTTTCTAATTTAATTTATTCCTTTTTAAAATCTTAATAGATTTAGTGGGTACAAGTTTAATTCTGTTTACAAAAACACATTCCAGTGGTAGAGTTTGGGTTTTTTGTGTTCCTATTACCTAACTAGTGTACATTGTACCTCGCAGGTAAATTTTATCCTTCACTCTCTCCCACGATCTCCTTTTGTAAATCTTTAATTTACACAATCTGTGTGCTTTTGTGTAGCCATGGTTTAGCTCCCACTTATAAGTAAGAACATGCAGAATTTTTCATTTCTGTAAGTTACCTCACTTAGGATGATGGCCTTCAGTTCCATCCAAGTTACCAAAGACATTATTTCCTTCTTTCTTATATATACCACACTTTCCTTACCTATTCATCAGCTGATGGATGCTTAGATTGATACCATATCTTTGCAATTGTGAACTGAGCTGTGAAAACATGTAAGTACAGGTATGTTTCTGATACAATGATTTGTTTTTCTCTGGGCAGATACCCAGTAGTAGATTGCAGAATAAAAATGGTACATTTACTTTTAGTTCTTTGAAAAATCTTTATACTGAGCTCCATAAAGGTTGTACTAATTTATATTCCCACCAACACTGTATGTGTTCCCTTTTCACCACATCCGGGCCAACACCTATTGTTATTTTTACCCAGAGTATGTTTTTGTCTGCTTTGTCAAAGATCAGTTGGTTGAGGGCATCAGTTGGTTCAGTGTTCTGTTTCATCAATCTATGTGTCTACTTTTATGCCAGTATTTTGCTCTTTGGTTGCTACAGACTTATAGTATAATTTGAAGACAGGTCATGTAATGCCTCCAGTTTTCTCTTTGCTTATGATTGCTTTGGCTAAGCAGGCTCTTTTTTGGTTCCATATGAATTTTAACATTGCTTTTTTACTAAGTCTGTGAAAAATGACATTTATATTTTGATAGAAATTTCATCAATTCTGTAGGTTGCCTTTGGGAGTATGGTTATTTTTAACACTATTGATTCTTCTAACCCATAAGTAGGGGATTTTTTCCATGTGTTTTTGTCATCTATGATTTCTTTCATCAGTGATTTGTAAGTCTACTTGTGGAGATCTTTAATTTCCTTGGTTAAATTTATTTCAAGGTTTTTGTTTTTGCTTTTCTTTCTTTTTTTTGGCAGCAATTGTCCATGGGATTGAATTCTTGAACTGGTTCTCAGCTTGGTCATTGTTAGTGTATAGAAATGCTATGTACATTGATTCTTTTGTACATTGATTCTATAATTTGAAATTTTGCTGAATACATTTATGAAATCTATGAGTCTTTGGAGGAGTCCTAAGGTTTTTCTAGGTATAAGATCGCATCATCAGTAAACAAAGGTAAACTAATTTCTTCTTTCCCATTTTGGATGTCTTCATTTCCCTTGTCATGTTTCTCTGGTTAGGGGTCCTAGTGCTATGTTGAGTGGAGCTGGTAAAAGAGGATATAATTTTCTTATCTCAACTTTCAGGAGGAATGCTTTCAACTTTTCCCAATTTGGTATGATGTTGCCTATGGGTTTGTAACACATGGCTTTTAGTATTTTGAGGTATGTTCCTTCTGTGCTGAGTTTTTGTAAGGAATGCTGAATTTTTTCAAATGCTCTTCTTGCACTTATTGAGATAATCATAAATGTTTTGTTTTTAATTCTGTTTATGTTGTAAAACACATTTATTGACTTGCATGTTTTCTTCTTCTTCTTCTTCTTTTTTTTTTTTTTTGGAGACAGAGTATCACTCTGTTGCTCAGGCTAAAGTGACCTGGCATCAGACCAGCAACCTCCTGCCTCAGCCTCCCAAGTACCTGGGACTATAGGCACACCCCACAATTCCCAGCTGATTTTTTCCTATTTTTAATAGAGACAAGGCCTTGCCCTTGCTCAGGCAAGTCTCAGACTCCTGAGCTCAAGGGATCCTCCTGCTTCAGTCTCCCAGAGTGCTAGGATTACAGGCATGAGCCACCATACCCATCCTTGCATCCCTAGAATAAAAGCCACTTGATCATGGTGAATTATGAATTATTTCTTTGATGTGGTGTTGGATATGGTTTGCTAGTACTTTGTTGAGCATTTATGCATCTTTTATCAGATATATGGTCTGTATTTTTCCTTTTCATTGCATTCTTTCCTTGCTTTGGTAGCAGCATGATACTGGGCTCATAGAATGAGTAAGGGATGATTCCTTCTTTCTTGATCCTTTGGATCAATTTCAGTAGCATTGGCATCAGTTATTTATACATCTGGTAGAATCCAGCTCTGACTCCATCAAGTGTTGAGCTGTGTTTTCTTGTAGGTTTTTATTTTATTTTTTTAAATTTCAGGTTAATGTGAGGGTTCAAACAACTAGGTGACAATATTTACATATGTTAGGTATAGTCCCTCTTGTAGTTGTGTCCTATACCCAAAAGGTGTGCTACTACCCTTACATTGTATCCACTAAATGGGAGCAGATCAATCCACTACCCTCCTCCCCTCTCTGCCTTCCCTCATTCCTCAACTTGAATTGAATTGAGTTATCTCTTATGTGAGTGTATATTAGATCATCTACTGGCTTCACCTTAGTATTGAGTATATTGGATATTTGCTTTTCCATTCTTGTGATACTTTACTAAGAAGGATGTATTTGAACTCCATCCAGGTTAATACAAAAGATAAAGTCTCCATCTTTTTTAATGGCTGAATAATATTCCATGGTATACACATGCCACAGTTTGTTAATCCATTCCTGGGTTGATGGGCATTTAGATTGTTTCCACATATTGGCCATTATAAATTGAGCTGTGATAAACAATCTAGTGCAAATGTCCTTATGATAAAATGACTTTTTTTCCTGGGTTGATGCCTAGTAATGGGATTGCAGGATAAATGGAAGGTCTAATGTGAGTTCTTTGAGGATACTCCACAGTTCTTTCCAAAGAAGCTGTATTAGTTTGCAGTCCTACCAATAGTATGAAAGTATTCTCCTCTCTCCACATCCGTGCCAGCATCTGCAACTTTGGGACATTGTGATGTGGGCTAATCTGACTGGGGTTAGGCAATATCTCAAGGTGATTTTGATTTCTATTTCCCTAATGATCAGCATTTTTTCATATGTTTGTTAGCCATTTATCTTCCTCAGAGAAGGTTCTGTTTTCTTTTCTTTTTTTTAAATTAGTGATTCAATCTTCTATTTCTTATTATTCTATTTAGGAATTTTATTTCTTCCTTGTTCAATCTTAGGATTTTTTTTTTTTTTTGAGACGGAGCCTCATGCTATCCCCCTGGGTAGAGTGCCATGGCATCACAGCTCATAGCAACCTCCAACTCCTGGGCTCAAGCGAGTCTCCTGCCTCTATCTCCCAAGTAGCTGGGACCACAGGCACCCGCCACAATGCTCGGCCATTTTTTGGTTGCAGCCATCATTGTTGTTTGGCAGGCCCGGGCTGGGGATTCGAACCCGCCACCTTAGGTGTACATGGCTGGCGCCTTAGCCGATTGAGCCACAGGCGCCGAGCCGAATCTTAGGGTGTTTTATGAGCTTTCAGAAATCCATCCATTTCCTTTCCCTTTGGGAAAGCAACATTGGCGTACAACTGTGGGGAATATTTTCTACTCACACTTCAGTCTCACAGGAGCCATAACAGTGGTGGAAATTGTCCTAGATGTGTCTGAGAGAACTTAACCCTCCCTGTCTGCCCTTAGTTGGGCCAAGGCTGCAGCTGTGTCAGCTCAAACTCAGCACAAGGGTGGGGTGTTATCCAGCTTTAAACTCCCCAAATGGAATCTTAAGCCTGTGACCAGAGAGGGTCACAGTGGGAAAGATGCTGAAGGGAGTGCCATCCACAGCCTGCAGCAGAGCAGTGGGAATTATCCTAGGAGGTATAGGGCAGCTTGGGTTCACCTTTCCCTCCTTATCTGGACTGGGCTACCTTCAGCTGGAATTCAGCCTGAGGTTTGAGGCACTGCCTGGCTTCAAAATCCCAAAATGGCACCCTGGGGCTGTGACCAGAGAGGGTAGCGCCCTAACTTTTGGTTGGTCCTATGAGGCATTGGATTTTAGACCAAGAGAACTTTAAGTTACTTAGAGACAATTTAATCCAGCCCTTTTAATTTATAAAATATGAAACTGAAACCAGCATGATGGTAATAGAGGTGGCAGGAGGGGTGACTCACTCCAACCATGCAACTAAATAATCCAAGAGCTGGGACAAGGACTCTTGTCTCCTAAACTTCCCATCTGGTGCTATCAACCAATTAATCAGAATACATGTTTTGAGAGCATAGTATGCTATGAACATGAACATGAAATAATACTAACAAACCGAAACATTGTGCGAAAAGCCTTTACTTAAAAATGTATGAGAAGCTTCATGGAGTAATGTAAATAAGCCAAGTCAATCAAACTGGTTCCACTAGTTTAAAAAACTGATTTGTATAGAATTGCTAAAATTTCCATGTTTATAAAAATCTTGGAGAAATAAACAGTATCTAAACATTCAGATGAAAATCTCAGTGAAGTAAAATGGGTGGTTTTTATTTTCTTCTTTTCTCCTTACACCGTTTTTAAAATGTTGAGAGTAGTTTGACACATTTAACATGATAAGCAAAAGTTATTGGTTTTCACAATTGTGTTAATAGAATTAAAGAACACAAATGTAGGGAACAAAACAAGAGGAACATTATATAGGACCTAATTATATCCAAGTAGTACATAATATCCACCCTAAATTTCCTGGGAGAGACATATATAGTTACTTACATATCTCTTAGAAATCAAAACTGCTTTTTCTCATGATCTTGTTTGAGATTAAAATGTGCCTATTGGTTTATGTTTTAAAAGACAAGGTGTGAACAAAGCAGTTCTAGAAGGCGAAGACGTCTTCATTCCACAGAATGGAGTTTAGATCGGGGACCCTGTCCTAAGTAATTATTTTGGGAACCCAAGTTTAGACTGGGGGACCTGTCCTAAGTAATTATTTTAAAATGGAATTATAACATGTTATGGGAATTCCATGGGAATTTTTAAGTTGGGAAAAATGGTAAGATTGACTTATTTATTTGTCATGTTATCCAGAAAAATGTCAGCTCAGGGTGTTTCTGAAAGCTTAGACTGGGAAGAACGATGCACTCAGGAATATATTTGTGATTTTATGGCATATGCTGCTGATTGCTCTCTGGGATCAATAGTTGAGTGCCCTTTAGTACTGTTTTGATGGAGGAAGATAAAAGTGTATTATTATTAATACACTGTTTTTACTGAGTCGGAAGGTCTGGTGTCTGAGAGGGTCATTGGGGACAAAAGGGAAAGCCTCATTTTCAATTGAATTTTGGATATGCCCACTACTCATCATTTCTCCCCTTGAGAAGGTCAAAACCAGCATAAATAAACCCATGTATGTGAACCTCTCCTTGGGGCTTTTCCAGGATTTGCCATTGCTTCATGGAAGAAAACTCTAGAAGGCAAACCGTGAGTGAAGCAACAGAACAGAATTAACTGTAAAGAAGGGTTAACTACAGTCTTGGAAACACAAAGGGGTGAAGAATGGTAAGATTACTTTGACCAATAGGATTTGGAGAGGCTTTTCCAGTGGGTGAAAGTTGAGGTAGACTTTGGTGGATGAATAGGACTTTTACAGGTTGAAATATGGGAGAGATCATGTAGGCAGAAGAAATGAGTCTGGTTTGCAAATTTAACCTTCTGGTTTCTAGCGTAAACTGACTCCACATTGAAGCCACCTCCTTCACTACAAGCAGGCATAATTCTCTGACTTCTGTTTGGGTCCTGCACCCTTCAAACTGTGTTTTAAGTATGCAGTTCCTCATTTTCTCTCCTGTCTGATACAGCAGTTCTACTTGGCCTTGTACTTTGCTTCTACATTCCAGAGTAATGTTCTTTGACTTGCTTTCTTCCCCCCTCCACTCCTGGTATTCTAGGCTGCCATCCCTAGCTCTTTTCCACACCTACCCTCTAAAGACTTCTTTGCCTCTGGAAGTTTCCTTTCCTTTCACTTTATTCTTACTCTTCTTGTTGTAGTTATTATGTTACCATTATCTTTTCTAAAGTTTTTCTTTGTTCATGATTGCCTCCCTAACCTAACCTAACTGTGAATGTAACTCTCTTGGATTGTAATTGTTATTTTTCTTCTAGGTTCCTTCCTGATTCAGGGACATATGGTTCAGCTTTGCAGAATGTTCTTTATGACACCAAAGTTGGCTTAGCATTTACATGACTCTCATAGGTTTTATTTATTCTTTTGAAAACATGATTCTACATAGAGAAGAAGAGGTGGATTTTTTTGTTTTTTTAATTATTCACCTTGCAATAAACTTCTTCTTAAGGTGTTCCTTCAATAGGAACATCGTGCAAAATTAACAGCAGTCCAAGGCCTTGGCCAAGAGGAGTGTCTCTCCCTGCCAACTTGGTCTCGACTTCCCCAAGCTAGTACATGGTGCAGGACTTAGCTGAGTTCCAGTAGATGAGGCACAGAGCTTTCCATGCATCACTGGGACATGTGTCCTTTGGCAGCTCCCGGCCAGAGGCTATCTGTACCTGGAGCCTCTCCCGAGCTCCTAGCCATTGGGTAGGGTTGAAACACAGGTCTGGTTACCTCCTCCCATGAAGGCCTGGGACAAATGTGCAGAAGGTATGAGTGTTCCCTGCCTGCTACCTGTCATGCAGGGTCCTGGTCCACGTTGCAGCCCAATACCTCCATGCTACTGCTGATGGCAGAGGTCATGCCATCCTACTGATTTCTCTTGTCCCCCTTAGAGGTCACTTACCAGTGATCAGAGCTTCCTGTGGCCCTTTTTCCATTGGTCATAGAGCTGGATGTGGTGTTCAGGGCCCACCGGTGGCTGCTGAAGCTGTCACTGGTGATGCTGCAGCCTTCCTTGAGGACAGGAAGTTTTCCATATGCTGGCTGTTCTTCTCGGGGATGACAGGCCTCAGACTGAGCAGCAGGAACTTGGAGCTGTCGCCATGGAGCTGCCACAGGTTGTCACAGAACTTGTGGGTGGAAGCCCAGTTGCAGTACTCACACAGCAGTGGTGGGAGCTGCTGCATCTCCTGTGACAGCACCCTGGGGCACAGGATCAGTGTGTCGCCTTGCAGCAGCTCACTCTCACTGATGGTCTTCTGTGACAACACCCAGGTACAGAAGGACAAGGGTGAAACTTCACCCACATCTGCTGAGTCAGGGAAGGAGAAAGTGCTGGCTTCTGCCTCCTGCGTCTACTTAATGCCCCTTTAATCATATGCAAGGACAGTTGGTGGTGAAGGCTTTGTCAAATATCACTCTGTCTAGAAATTTGAGGGTAGAGTCTATGTAAGCCACTTAGAAGACTTAGTCCAGCGATCCCCAAAGCTCCTCTGCAGCGACCTTGCTCTCTGCAGCCAGGATGAGCAGGCAGCTGTACCTCCATGGGCCTCACTGCACTCTCTGATGTGGGGAGCCTGGCTAAGGCCTTTGGACTTTCCACATGCAGACTTTGCCTGGGGGAGACACCCATGTCCTCAGCTGTCTTCAGGACAACCAAGTGTGTGGCATCATCCTGGATATAGGAGACGGCCAATGTCATAGACAGTTACCCTGAGGATGATGTTCTCCCAGGTGCGCCAGGCCAGCTTGATGTTGAGGGTGGTCTGGCCGAGCACAGCATCACGCTCCTGGGTCAAGAGTTTGGGATGCTGCTAGGCCCTCAGTCTGCAGATTTCGGTCCTACTGGAGGGATTTGGGTATCCTGGTACAGATGTTAATAGATCTGAATACTTCCTGCCTTCTTGTGCTCCTCCTCCATGTTGCTGGGTGTGGCCCACCCAGCCGACCCTGGAAACCCCACTGCCAGAGGCACCTTCATGCTCCCCCTCAGGCCTGTACCCTTTGTGCTCCCAGAGCCACCTGCCTGGCCCTGCAATTTCTACTCCAGCAGAGCCCCATACCTATACTGTCACTGTTTTTATTTTTTTTTGAGACAGGATCTTGCTCTGTCACTCTGACAGTGCAGTGATCCCATCATAGCTCATTCCAGCCTCATATTTCTGTGTTCAAACTCTCCCCCCACCTCAGGCTCCCAAGTGCTAGGGAGGAATATACAGGATTGCACGTCCATGCCTGATAAATTTTTACATGTTTTAGTAGAGATGAGAAGTCTTGATATCTGGTTTTGAACTTCGGGTCTAAAGTGATCCTCCTTCTTTTGGCCTTCCAAAGTGTGGGATTATGTGCATGAGCCCTGACTCCAGGCCTGTTTTGTTTTTTTAACAAGGCAAAACTAACTCATCACTAGTTTTTTGATTGTGACAACACATAATCAGTCGGTTGCTGTCTTTCAAGTATCAATTTCAGAACATGGACTATTTTTAACTTGTGGAAGTTTCAGATTTAAAAACATGCAAGTTACTATGGTTTTATTTTTTTATTTCAGAAAGAGTAGCAATTTCCTCTTTACAAATTAATATTAGTAGTTTTGATGCTATTAGGCCAGATATGGAAGACAAGTTGTGTAATCCAAGATTTGAGTTTAAAGGTACAGTGGCATGTCCCTGTTGTCCCAGCTGATCAGGTGGCTGAGGCAGGAGGATTGCTTGAGCCCAAGAGTTTCAGACTGTGGTGTGCTATGATTATACTTGTGAATAGTCACTGTACTCTAGCCTGGGCAACATAGCAAGAGCTCCTTTAAAAAAATTCTAGTGGTAAAGAAAGACTATAAGAAGTGCTACATATCATATTACTTTGATAGAAGACAAAATCTTGAAGAACCCAAAACATAATCTTGGAATGTGGCTTCGCAAACTATTATAATAAAATAAAGAATCCCATAGTGTTGGCCCTAACATGTAAAATAATGTCTTTTTAAGTTTGAAGGAACAATGTGCTCTTTTGGAAAAAATAATGTAAGAGCACATAAGTGCCTTTACTTAACCTTTTAAACAAAAAGGAGAACTTTTAGCCAAGGCAAGGAACAAGACATTCTATTTTTTTTCCTTTTCCTTTTAAGAAAGAAAGCACATTCTAATTAATTCAAGAGTAGTATGAGTTCACTTTACTTTCCTTGTCTTCAACTTGGCCTTTTAGCAGCATGCTTCTAAGGGTAGTTGGCCAGCCTGGGTTTTCCCCAGCATAGAAGGATGGAATGTGTACAAGACAGAATGTCAAATGTGCTTACTGGGCTATGGATTGCCTGAGTTTCTGGTTATAGAAAGAGTTTCCTGACATCATAAACTGCATTAGCATTCTGGAAATGCTAGAGAACAGCACCATGGCTTGCTTTGAAATTCATGGCAGTACAAGTATAACTAACTGGGACCTGAACAGAATCTCACTCAGTGCCTATGTGGCTGGGCTGGCTCAGTTGAAGCTGCACTTTTTGAATCTCAGGTGATATCAGAGATAGGAGGTCTTCAACTCAGTGCAGCGGATAAAAACATATCACCAGGAGTCCAGGGATATGAGTTAAAGCTTGATACTATTTGTAGCACGATTAGTAGCTACTATTAGCAACCAACCATTCTGGGCCTCTTCTTCACTTGTGATCTGGAGTTTATTATTAATTATCCTAATCTGAAAGAATGGTTAAGAAAATCAAATTTACAATCCATCATGTGGTATAACATAGTAGATATAAACAAAGATTTTATTTTATTTGATTATTTATTTAAAGATAACATCTCATTCTGTGGCCCTTGATGCCATGGCGTCATACCTCACAGCTACCTCAAACTCCTGGGCTCAAGTGATCCCCTTGCCTCAGCTTCCCAAATAGCTGGGACTACAGGTGCCTACCCTAATAACCAGTTTTTTCTATGTTTAGTAGTGATAGGGTCTTGCTCTTGTGCAAGCTGATTTTAAACTCCTGAGCGCAAGCAATCCACCTACCTCAACTGCTCAAATGTAAGAGTATAGGCGTGAGCCACCATGTCTGGCTCATAAGCAAAGATTTTAAAGTCAAATTCTTATTTATTTAATCAACAAATATTTGATACCTACTATGTGCTAGGCATTCTGTTAATTGGCGATTAAAAGAGCTCCTTATAGAATTTTCATTATGGTGCAAGAGATAATTTTCATTATGGTGCAAGAGATAGAAAGTAAACACTTAAACAGGCAAGTAGATGTATTATTATAACATTTATGAGGGCAGTAGAGAAAAGAACAACATTTGCTGAGAGACTATTAGGGAGGGGAAATCCACTTTAGATTGCATGAGTAGAGAGGTAGGCTGGCTCCACTTCTTCTTCTTAAGTATGTGAACCTTGGGATAATCAAAACTGACTTTAAAAATTAATTAGGGGCTCGATGCCTGGGGCTCAAGCAGCTAAGGTGCTAGCCACATACACCTAAGCTGGTGGGTTCAAATCCAGCCCAGGCCTGCCAAACAACAGTGATAGCTGCAACCAAAAAATAACCAGGTATTGTGGTGGGTGCCTGTAGTCCCAGGTACTTGGGAGGCAGAGGCAAGAGAATCGCTTGAGCCTAGGAGTTGGAGGTTGCTGTGAGCTGTGATGCCATAGCACTCTACCCAGGGCAACAGCTTGAGACTCTGTCTCAAAAATAAAAATAAAAATAAAAATTAGTTAAGGAATGGCTGTGAAACTCAGAAGAAAATACATCGGAAGTGGCGCCTATCTCAGTCTACCAACTCATCCGTGCAAGAGATACAAGATTCTCTGTTTTTCCATGAGTGAATTTACCTTATTTTTTTTGTGCTGGGAGACCAAAGCTAAGTGAATTTACTTTGTGTTTTGTTCCTGGGGGGGAAAGGGGTAAAGTTTGTCTCAGTGAATTTGGGATTTCTCTTACTTCCATGGGGTTAATAAGCCAAGGAGTGTTTATGGAGCACTGGGACATTCCTAAGGTATTAGGGATGTATCACCAGCAGTCAGCCACTACTGGGATGTCTTGTGTGCCTTCTGACCTTGAGTTCTAGCCTTGTTCCTCTCATGCAGGCTCTTTAGGGCCATACATTTACTGGACCACGTTGCTGTGGCTTAGGGGGTGTGTGTTGGTATAAGGAGTGGGGACTTGACTTTTTCAGTACCACTGAGGACTTTGGGGAACTCTGCTCCCATGTTTCTGAATTCCCAAGTCCTCTCCTGTGTCCAATGTCCTGCCTCCTGGGGTTCTGCTCTGCTAAGTGGGGGAAAGAGGAAGCAGAGATAAAGTGGGGGGACTTAGAGACCACTCATATCTAAGATTCCCCTGCCTGCCCTTCATCATTCTCATTAACATGAGTCTCAAGGGGTAGGGAAGATTTTTCTCTTATTCATCTCATTTTTTTTTTTTTGAGACAGAGTTTCATTATATCACCCTTGGTAGAGTGCTGTGTCATCACAGCTCACAGCAACCTTCAACTCTTGGGCTTAAGCAATTCTCTTGCCTCCACCTCTCAAGTAGCTGGGACTTCAGGCACCCACCACAATGCCCAGGTATTGTTTGGTTGCATTTGTTTAGCTGGCCCTAAGCCATGTTCAAACCTGCCACCCTCAGTGTATGTGGCTGGCGCTGTAACCACTGTGCTACGGGCACAGAGCCTTATCTCATATTCTTCTAAATATTTAGTATATGATCAGCCTAGGCTATTAAAATTTAAGAACCACAAGATATTTTTCTCTTCTGCCATTCACCCTCTGGCAATGAACTCTTGTGTCATTTTTTTGGAAGGCATTACCTTCCCATACTCCCTTGCTGGAATAGCCCTGATTTTCTATTGGTGGTTCCAAGTGTGACCTACTATGACTCAGAGCCTAAGCCAAGTCCCAGTTGATCACTGTCCCAATCCTTTTGCCAGTGATTGGTTTAGTTATAGACAGGTGATGCCATCCTAGCCAATGACACATAAAGGAACATCTGCTGGGGGAATCTGGGAAAGCTGTCCTTATTAAAGATGAAAGGGCTCTTTAATTATGCTAATGAGCCACTGGACTAATTAACCATAGAGCTGTTGTAACTATAGACTACTTATTAATATTAATTAGTATGTACATGGGGATGTGGGGAGATAAATTCCTACTGTTTGAGTTCCTTAGGGTTTTCTGTTATTTGGAGTCAAATGCAATCAATAAAGTGGGAAGGGCAAAGTTTATAAGAAAATGCAGGGAAGAGAAATCTGCTAGTATCACCTCTCCTAAATCATTTGCAGCCAGTCAGAGGGAAAAGGACCTGGGAAAGGAGGGATTAGATCCAATAAATGGACAAAATAGCATAAAGCCTGTTCTCTAAGACCAGAATACTATTTTCACTCTTTGGCCCATGCCTGCTGCTGACCTATATGTTGCCTGTGTGCATTTTCTCTTCTCTCCCTCTCTCATTCTCTTATTCATTATACTATTTATTAGTAACATTTGACAATATGAGATGGGAGATTTACATCATGTATATCTTTATTTCTGTATCATACACCAAGTCTATGGAAGCCATCACTAACCTATCCCAGCACAAATTTCCTGTTCAAAATGGATATTTCTGAGTGCACACCAGGAAGTTACTAGTAACTGGTTGCAACTGACAAGAGAAAAAATATATAGCTTTCTTGACCTAATCAATCTAGAACCATGATCAGAAATAAGACCCAGATCCAAGGTCATAGAGGGCAGGCAAAATGGGAAACTTGACATTGGTACTGTGCAACCAAAGGAAATATAACTGGTGCAAGGAGTGGCATGCTTCAGACCTCTGAACTTAGTTGATAAGGCACTCAGTCTTCCAGAGATGAGCTACCAACCAGTGAGGTATTTAGTAAAAGCAAACCATGTCCACATCTTGAGTTATTCTGTTTTCATTGTGCAATGAAAGAATGAATCGAACCTTTGTTCCTCTTAGACACAGATTTGCTGCAGCAGTCAGAAGCCCTGGAAGGGGATTGCATTCTTTTATTTCTCTCTACTATGACCATATTTGGATTTACCCAATGTCTTGCTTTAGGAAAAGCAGGGTCACAGCATGGGAACGTTTTTACATGTAGAGACTCCTGCCACAGTGAAGTCCATGTGGGAGCCAAGTTTCTTCCATGTCAATGGTTTTTGCTTATTTGGTCACATCACTTTGGAAAGGTGAGTGCATTCTCTCTGGACTATCTCTTTCCTGCCAACAGCCTGAACAGAGACACAAGGATGTTCTAAACTCAAGGATTTAAACTCCATTAGGAGGGTATCCCACAGCTACCCATTGCCCTGTTGCTATACTGTTTAAGCATTGGCCAGCAAGTGTAGAACCAGAGGTGATGTCTTGGGTTCAAAGCAGGTCCCATTTCTGTGCCTCTGTTTTCTAGAATTGCTTTGAAACAGCCTCAACTTCACCTCGAGAAGCCCCATCCAGACCTGTGATGGGACCCGTTTTAGGGGTGTCAGTAGCTTCTTTGCTCTTGTTTTGATTGTGCTTCTCCATCATCTTTTTGTAGCTGTGATCACCTGTCCAGAGGTGGAGAGGTCATTGAAGTGCCCTGAAAGCCCACTTTTCGGAATTGGTTTTTGGATGTTGGAGGTGACTAGGCAAGAATGGATGCTCTGCTTAGAGCAACTGTGAATGAATTGTATGTGGCCAACACTCATGTACTTTGTCAGGAGCCCTGGAGATATTTTATGTCTCCACAGACTCACATGGAACAATTTGTCTAAAAGACAGTGTTTCAGCATGTAGGGCTTCTGAAGTCTGCATTCTGATTTTTATATACTCCCCATTTTAACTCTTTGGGTAGAGTGGGCTCTGTCATCAGATGAGAAGGTGGGTGCTAAGTAACCATCCTTTTCTTTATCCAGAAACATACATGCTATAGATCTGTCAACCTGTCTAAAAGTTCTCGCATTGAGACCTCATTGCTTTGGATAAACACAGTTCCTTTGAAAATGCAACTACAGAAGTGATCAGAAAGAAGCCCTGTGATCAGGGGATCCTGCATTTTCCACTAATGAGCTCTTGGGCACTAGTGAGGTCTTGGACAACTTATTTCCTATTGTTTGGGCTTCTATTTCCTCATGTGCAGAAGGTGGGAGCTGATTTCTAAGTTCTCTTCCAGCTTGTCATTCAATTACTATGTAATTCCATCTATGCTCAAAACTTGCCCCATTCATGAAGCCTTTCCTAACCATCCCACCTCTCTGTTATCTTTACTCTGAGTCTGTGTCATGTCATTCAGTCCTTGTTTTTTTGTATGATCTTGTGTTACTTTCTGCATTTTCAGTGTATGTAAGTAGTGCTGCTTGAACAAAGTGATAAACTCTTTAAGGGCAGGAAAAGTATCTTCTTTGCCTGTTAAAAATATCACTGCATAATTCTGGACTTATAAAGGTACTTGTCTGAAATTGTTTACTTGGTCCAGATTACTATTTATTTCACAGGAAGTCTATAAAAGTCTAATAATTCCGCATCTCCTTTGAGATAAATGCAGTCAACACTCAGTTGTCCAGGATAATAACAATTGGAAAAATTTTTGAGTCAATAGCTCTTTACAGTTTCCAAAGCATTTTCACATTTATTATCTCCTTTCAATCCCTCAAAAACTGTGAAGTAGGGATATGGTACCAGCATGATTATCATTATTTTTTAGATGAGAGAATTTGGATTCTATCTATTTAATGTTACACAGTTATTTAATAACAGATCTGGTCTGGCACCCTGTTCAGTGTTCTTTCTGTTATTTTATTCTGTGAATGCCTTGCTGTTTCTTTTGAATGACACAGACAAATTATATAGATGGAAAAAGAACTGTGGATGGGAGAGGAAGGAGTATGGATTTAGGGCTAAGAACTCAGGACTGGACTCTAAGTACAGATTTGGAATAAAATCTCCAATCTAAAAGTTGCCAAATACTAGCTGTGCGACCTTGCACAATTTAATTAAATTATCTGGTCCTGAGTTTCCTATTCTTAAAATGAATTTTGCAGTACCACCTACTCCAGAGAAGCCTGAGGATTAAATGATACACGTGAGTGACTCAAATGGCCTGGTGCCTAGTGGAACTTCATAACTATTAACTATTGTGAGCATTACTACATGACATTAGATCAGTAGGCAGAATAGCCTTGCATAATTACATTTGTGAAAGAGACTGGTTAGTCTCTTGCCATCAATCTATTTTTTAATTTTAATTTCTTCAAAAAGCAATGTTGCTGTGAACACTTAGCCACTGCAAGCCAGTTATTCCTGTGTTAACGTTTCTGACATCTCCTGCTTAAAACCTCAAAGGTCAGAAGGGTGATGAGGCTCTACTTTTACTGGATTTGTACTGAAAATCAAGATCAAGTGAATTCCTTTTCTTCTGCTCCATAGGATATTTCTATCCTCCCTGAACTTGCCTTAGGACACCTGCATTACTTTTGTCCTAAGTGTACTGTCCAGTAATTTTTATACTTGAATTATCTCGAGTTGGCACACAGCTCAATTAAGATCTCTTGGAGCTGCTGTGATTGATGAGCACAACTAACTAGGAAACACAGATTCACAGAAGTCAGGAGGTGAACTGATGGAGGATGTTCCTGGAGGATTCATCCCTAGCCCTTTCTATCCTAGTGCTTCCTCGACTATTGAAAGTGAAGGACTAGGTTTTTCTATCTATTTTTAATTCCAATCTGTTGTAGAGTGATACTTTTGTAAAATATAATGTGAATATTACAGCAATGTGAACTGGCTGGTTTTTAGGTGCTTACTCTCTTTCTGCTTTGATCATTGCAAATCAGTTTGTGGACTACACTCAGGGTTGCCCTGATTTATTTAGAGTCTTTCCAAACTAACCTCACCAAGGCCAATGTATGAGCTAGTCTGACTGCAGGATGCTACCTAGCCCAGAAGCAATGTTGGTTTGCAGTAGAGTTTTTGAGGAGAAAATGCTTTACTAGTCTATCAAGTTTTTTAAAAATAAAAATCCTCCTGAGATACTGCTTTTCTGAAAAGCATTTATGCTTAGGCTTGGATGTTTAATAACCTGTAGTAAAATGAAATATTATAGTCTATTAATGTGGTACAATTCATCTGGTAAAATTTGTAATAACTAGGAGGTAGAGGGTGCAGATGAGAACTCAGAGTTGCGTGAGGACTATGGTAATTTTCTGAACAATGAACTGCCCCAGAAAATATGAGGCCCGATCACATAGTCTGTAAGTTGGAAAGTGTTTAAGTGGTAAGAAATTAGTGAAATAAAGTGAGTGCTGTTAATGAGAAGCCAAATGAGAACATCTATATTGGGAAGTGTGAGGAAATGTCCTCATCAGTCTCACCAAGGATTTAGCAGGATGGTAGGTAGGTGGCCTTTTCCCTCTTATTATCCTGTGAAATCAAATAGTTTTTTTTTAAATTAATTTTATTTTTTTATTTTTTACCTTTTTTTTTATTAGATCATAATTGTGTACATTAATTCTATCATAGGATACAGTGTGTTGCTTCCATATGCAGTTTGGAAAACTCTCACCCAACTGGCTAACATAGCCATCATGTCTTTCTCATAATTGTTGTGTTAAGACATTCATATTCAACCTTTAGACAAATTCACATGTACCCTAATAGGATAAATTATAGGCGTGATCCCCACAATATCATTCTCTTCACCCATCCTC
>CAUYQV010094674.1:0-34895 GCA_963574575.1 Galagoides demidoff
GACGGAGCCTCAAGCTATCCCCCTGGGTAGAGTGCCATGGCATCACAGCTCATAGCAACCTCCAACTCCTGGGCTCAAGCGAGTCTCCTGCCTCCGCCTCCCAAGTAGCTGGGACCACAGGCACCCGCCACAACGCCCGCCATTTTTTGGTTGCAGCCATCATTGTTGTTGTTTGGCGGGTCCGGGCTGGGGATTTGAACCCGCCACCTTAGGTGTACGTGGCTGGCGCCTTAGCCGATTGAGCCACAGGTGCCGAACCTGGTTTATTATTTCTTAAAAATTAGGTTAAAGTTAGTATTTTGTGATACATCTTAAATATAAGGTGCCCCCCCATTGCCATACATAAAGGAAAATAGGATATTGTAATTGAATGGACCTTTATTTACAAAATATTTACTATAAAATTTTACAGAGAGGCAGCCAGCATGTAGAGACAATTTTGTAAAATTTTTCAGTGAATATTTTGTAAATAAAGGTACATTTAGCTATAATTTCACATTTTTTCCTATATATGGTGACTTTTGGGACACCCTGTAATTTAACACAAAGTTTAATATCATAGTACATTGAAAGATCTCAGTATCTTAAAAACACGTAGCGGGCTTTATCAAGCTTTTTTCTGAAATTATATTTTGATCCTAGGTAGTGTACAGGGAGGTTGTGTTACTCATTTATATCCTCAGTTAAATAAAATTCATTTTGCTTTTATTATGCCTACTCTCTGAAGACTCACAGTATATTCAGGTTTTTAATTTGTTAGAGCTTTACAAATTTAATTAAGTAACATACATGACAGGCTAATTAAAGGAGTTCTTTAAATTTTTGTTTTAATAGTGAAAGCAAATTGAATACATTGGTGCAGAAGCTTCATGACTTCCTTGCGCACTCATCAGAAGAATCTGAAGAAACAAGTTCTCCTCCACGACTTGCTATGAATCAAAACACAGGTAAATTGAAAAGGAATGTGCTGTATTTTATAGTCTTTTTTTTTTTCAATTATTCTTTAGGGGGAGCAGTTATTAGAGGTTTTCAATTTGTGGAAAATGACAGATTAGCAGGTTTCATAGAAGCCCCATTGTCTTTGCTAGTATCTGATGTATGAGACTTTTATTTTGGTAAGTAGAAGTGTAAGTTTGTATTGTTATAAGAACTTAAAGAAGGAAGCACAATGGAATAATAAATGAAAATGTTTTATAGGCTGGGTGGTGGCTCACGGCTATAATTCTAGCATTCTGGGAGGCTGAGGTGAGTGGATTGCTTGAGCTCAGGAGTTTGAGAGCAGACTAAGCAAAAGTGAGATCCTATCTCTAACTAAAAGAAATAGCAAAACTGAGGCAAGAGGATTGATTGAGCCTGAGTTGGAGGTTGCTGTGAGCTATGATGCCACAGCACTCTACTGAGGGCGACATAGTGAGACTGTCTCAAAAAAAAAAAAAAAAAAAAAAAAGAAAGAAAGAAAGGCTTAGCACCCGTAACTCAGTGGTTAGGGCACCAGCCACATGCACCAGGGATGGTGGGTTTGAACCCGGCCCCACTAAACAACAATGACAACAACAACAAAAATACCCAGGTGTTATGGTGGGTACCCGTAGTCCCAGCTGCTCGGGAGGCTGAGGCAAGAGAATTGTTTAAGCCCAAGAGTTTGAGGTTGCTGTGAACTGTGATGCCATGGCACTCTACCGAGGGTGACATAATGAGACTCTGTCTCAAAAAAAACTGTTTTATATTTTACTGAATGGCTGATGATGTTGACTGTAAAAAGTACATAGTATTAAAACAGGCAGGAGTAGTATAGAAATATATTATCCTAGCATTTAACTCTTAGGAGTTACATTTTTATGTTCCCCTGAGTAGATTAGGTACATTTGCTTTTTTATTAAAACACTTAACACTTGGGTGGTGCCTATGGCTCAAAGGAGTAGGGCGCTGGCCCCATATGCTGGAGGTGGCTGGTTTAAACCCAGCCCCAGCCAAAAACTGCAAACAAAACAAAATAAAACAACAACAACAAAAAACACTTAACACCTCCTGTCTTCGTCTTCCCCCTCTCTGAAACATGTGGCAATTAACATTTTTCAGGTTTTTAAGGGTAGATATAATACACACACACACACATGATTTGTACAAAAGGCATAAATATTAGATCACAGTGAAAAGTTCAACCATATATATGTATATAGTTAAAGTTCTAGAAGGAGAAAAAGAGAAGGAATGGGTCAGATGCCACATTTGAAGAAATATTGGCTTAGCATTTTCTAAAAAGTGATAAAAGACATTAAGCCCCATGTTCAAGAAGTTTTGTGAACCCCAAGCAGGATTAATACAAAGAAAACTACAAGTAGGAATATTCATAATCAAACTTTTCCTAAAAGATAAAGAATAAGAGAAAAATCTTGAAAGTAGCTGGGGGAAGAAAAGATATATTTCCAGAATAACTAAAGGAACTAAAGTAACACTGATGGTTCATTTAACAACAGAATTGTTAGAAAGTTGATGACTATGGAATGATAGCAATGAAATGATTTATTTAATATGCCAAATAAAATACAGTAACAAGGCCAGCTGTGGTGGCTCATGCCTATAATTCTAGCACTCTGCAAGTCTGAGGCAGGAGGATTGCTCAATCTCAGGAGTTTGAGACCAGCCTGAGCAAGAGTGAGACCCTGTCTCTACAAAAAATAGAAAAATTAACCTGAGTAAGAGTGAGACCTCCTTTGTACTAAAAGTAGAAAAATTAGCGAGGTGTTGTGGCAGACACCTGTAGTCCCAGCTACTTGGGAGGCTGAGGCAGGAGGATTGCATGAACCAGGAGTTTGAAGTTGCTATGAGCTAGGCTGATGCCATGGCACTCTAGTCTGGGTAATAGTGAGACTCTGTCTCAAAAAATATATATATATGGTCTTGCATCAAATGATGATGAGGATGTATTTTGAGAAATGAATCGCTGGATGATTTTTATTTTTAAATGACTATTGCTCTTCTTAATTATAGCTCTGTAGTTTCAAACTCCTGGGCTCAAGTGATCCCCCCACACTGACTTCCCTAAGTGCTGGGGTTATAGATGTGAGCCACTGTGCCAGACTCATGGAGTGATTTTGTCGTGCAAATATCATGGAGTGTACTTATTCACACCTAGATGTATAACCCATTACATACTTGTATAGCATGTTACTGTACTGAGTACTGTAGATGATTAGAACACAATGTATTTATTTGTGTATCTAAATACATCTAAACAGAAATGGTACAGTAAAAATGCAGTATTATCTCATGGGACCATTGTCACATTACAGTTCGTTGTTGACTGGAATGTCTTTATATGGTGTATGACTGTGATTGCCACCATAGAACTCTTTATTCAGGAAAAACATCCTCCAGAAATGAGGGGTGGAATAAAGACATATCCAGACAAACAAAACAGCAGACCTGCTAGAGGAAATTAAAGGTTTTCTGATATCACAAGGAAAGTAATTTGAAATGGCAACACCAAAATACAGGAAGTAGTGAATAATTATAGGAAGGTTAAGTAGGTAAGTAAAACTAAATACATGCTGTTTTCTAATCCACAGTTTTTATTTTTACTTCATTAATTGCCCCAATAATATTTTTATAGGAAAATCTTTTCCTCTTAAGTTTAGACAGATGTCATGTCTAAAAAGACTAAAGTCTTTTTAAAATCTGAAGCCATTTCTCTTGTCTGTTGGGACTATGACATTTTTGAAATGTACAAGTTACTTTATTGAATAGCCCTTAATGTAGATTGTCTGTTTAGTTAAGATTAGATTTATATGTTTTTTGGCATGGATACTTGTCAGTGTCCCTTCGTGGTTGCTACTTACTGGGGCCCGGGACTGGCCATGTCTCTGCCCCTCGCTTATCTAGCTGTGTTTTGGACTGAAATGGCTTTGCTATCTAGCCCAGGAACAATTGCTCTTAGGTGCCTCAGGGCTATTTGCTTTAGCAGAAGGGAGAGAGAAAGGATAAACAGAAGAATAGATCTTAGCAGTCTTTAGCAGAGGTTAGTAATCTTTAGCAGAGAGACACCGTGCTGGTGTTCTGCAAGCAGGAGAAGTGATAGAGTCAGAGTAAGCAGGTCCATGGAATGAGCTCACCCCCAATTCTCCTCCAGCCTTTTATGGAGCTGATCTATGGCTCTTACACCACGAGTGTAGAGACTGCCAATTTTAATGCTCTTGTCTCGAGAGCTCTCATGTTTGTTAAGAGAGCTAAATCCTTCCTCATGTCCTTTTCACCAAGGTGTTCCATTATCAAGTTAGACAGGTGTTACTTATAACTCTAACTCCTCCTAGCCATAGGCTATATGGGATGCTACAAATACTAGGTAAAATGGTGTTATTAGTGAACATATCACAGGCCACTTAATATGATTTGTTCCTTTTTTTAGTGATGTTAAGTTAGACTATTTGGTTGTAATTTTTGCTAGATTAATGTACTATAAAGTTATATTTTAATCCTTTATAACTAATAAGTAATTTCAGATTACTTCGGTGTTCTTTTTAATCATCAAAAGTTAACTAAATATATTTTCTATTGCAAATGACAACAAATTTAGCAGCTTAAAAATTTGTTACCTCACCATTCTGTAGGTTAGCAAGCCAGTGGGCTTTTCTGAGGTTTGCTCAACATATGGCAAGGTCAAAGTGAAGGTGTCAATGGGACTATGTTCCTCTCTGGAGGCTCTGTGGAAAAATTTATTTCCAAACTCATTCAAATTGTTGGCAGAATCCTTGTGATTGTAGGTCTGAGGTCCCTGTTTCTCATTATTGACCCAGGGTCCTTTCTCTCAGCTCCTTTCAGCTATCCTCAGCTATCCTCACTTATTCTCACATGACCCCCATTGTATCTTCAAAGCCAACAGCAGCAGAAACACATTAAGTCTTTCTCATGCCTTGTATCTCTCTTACATACCTTTTAATTGTTGCTTCTGCTGGAGAAATTTTTCTGTTTTTAAGGATTCATGTGGTTAGATTAGGCTCCCATCCCTCTCACCTCTTCCTGATAATCTCTAATTTTTAAAGTCAGCTGTGCCATACTACATAACACATTTATGGGAGTGGTATTTCACCACATAGACAGGTTCTTGGAATTAGGATTAGGGGTGTGTAATCTTGTGATCCATTCCTAGAAATGCTATCACAGTATCCGTTCAGTGTTCTGGTTAAATGATTTATTATTTGGGGTTCAAAAATGGTGATATTCTAATCTGTCATTCCTTCCATGTTTCTTAGTTGATCCAGTTCTGTAATGGAGGTGTTTAAGTTCTACCTTCCCTGTTTCTTATATACTGATACTCTATTTTCCATGAATATTCTCTTACTATCATTGCTTATTTTGGTGCTCAAATTATACCAGCTTTGGCCTATGAGAGCCCCATCTGAATGGCTCCTCCTGACCTTTTTAAAAGTTCTTACTATTTCTTTTCTTTTTTTTTTTTAATAGTAACTATGTACATTAATGCACTTCTGGGGTACAGTGTGGGGTTTTCACACACAATCTGAAAGACTTCCATCAAACTGGTTAACATAGCCTTCATGTCATTTCCTTAGTTATTATTTTAAAACTTTCACATTCTACTCTTAGAAAGATTCACTTGTACCCTTGTAAGATAAACCTCAGAAGTGATCCCTCCAACCCCCCTCCCTCCACCCATTCCTCCCTCCCCTCTCCCTCCCCCTCCCCATATTCTTAGGCTGTTATTAGGTTATAGCTCCTCATCGTTAAGCCTTTTTGCCTCAGAGAAGGATCCAATTAGCTCTATCTGTGGCAGTTAAGATGGAATAAAAACCTGCATTCTTATTGGATATGGTATAAAGGAAAAAATTCAGGTAGACCATGGCAGCTGTAAAGTAAATGGGGAGATGCCATCTAGAAGAGAACCACAGAATGGGAGTCCCAAATTCTGCAAACGAACAACAAAGCAAAAACCTACCTATAGCTCTGGCTGTATTACTTAAGTTTAGCTGAGATTCCTGGCGGCCTGGTTAGGGCTGAAAAATCAGAACAAAACTTATAGTTGTTTCCTACTATAGGATGGAGAGTTTGGAATTTAATTTTAGGTAAGTTAACTATTTGTTGTAACAAAAGTGTCAGCTTCTTTGGAGGTGACTACATAATAATGCAGTGTCTTCATTGTATCTGACACAACAGATGAAGAAAGGAAATGTGACCTATGCTCAAAAAGAAAAGGGATCAATGGTGACCCAGCTATCATAACCATATTGAAGTATAAAAAGGCAAATAAAACTGTTAATGATGAATAGACAGGAAGTTTTAGTACAGAAATAGAAACTATAAGAAAAAGTTTGAAATTCCAGAACCGAAAAATTTATTTTCTGAATAATCAATCATTGTATGTATTTTAACATGGAACATTTGAGGTAGCTGAAGGATCAGTGAAATTGATAGGCCAGTAAACCAATAGAAATTGTATGATCTGGTAACAGAAAAAATTGAAAAGTATACAGAACAATTTGTTCATCAAATCCTTTCCCCAGGAAACAATTAGTTATAAAACTAGATTAGGCATCAATAAGACACATATCAAGAAGGAGAATGTCTTAAGTCATTCCCAAGTCCTTTTACTCAGAAAAAAAGGACTCAGTAGAAACTGAGTTGGCTTAGTGTCTTGTAGTTGTTTGTATACTAATGTTGAATATATTTGGTAGGTTTTTACCTAAGTATTTCAGGTTTTGGTGTGCTTATTTATTTCATATTTTTTAGGATGCTATTAAAATCTGCCTTATACTTGTTTGGGGAAGGGAATATCACACTTTTAGTCAATGAAGAGAAATATTTTTATAGTAGCCTTTTATTTTTAATACCTATTATGCCATGTATTCATAGGGAAAGTTTCCAGGAGCTCAGGGAGGTACCTTTTTATTGAATGTGACAAAGCTTGCTATGCCTATTATGCCATGAATTCATGGGGAATAGGTTCCAGCATTATATGCTTCTGCTCAACTGGTTTTTTTTTGGTTCTCCTATGTCCTATGCTGTATACCTGTTATGCCATGAATTCATAAGGAATGGTTTCCAGGATCTCAGGTTCCTTTCCATTGCTTCTCACAAAGTGTACTTCTCTGAGTGGAGCAGGCTAGCTCTTCCGTTGAACCCAGGTACTTTTCTCTTTTGGCTTCCGTTTTCTTTTAATTTTTTTTTAAATTTTCATTAAATCATAGCTGTGTACATTAATGCAATCATGGGGTACAATGTGCTGGTTTTATATACAATTTGAAATATTTTCATCAAACTGGTTCACAGGGAGGCACCTGTGGCTGAGTGGGTAGGGCACCAGCTTCACATATGGAGGGTGGTGATTTCAAACCCAGCCCCGGCCAAACTGCAACAAAAAATAGCTGGGGCTTGTGGTGGGCGCCTGTAGTCCCAGCTACTCAGGAGGCTGAGGCAAGAGAATCGCCTGGGCCCAGGAGTTGGAGGTTGCTATGAGCTGTGTTATGCCACGGCCCTCTACCGAGGGTGATGTAGTTATCTCTTAAAAACAAAACAAAACAAACAAAAAACAAAACAAAACTGATTCACATAGCCTATCCGGCGTTTTCTTAGTTATTGTGTTAAAACATTTATATTCTACATTTAGTAAATTTCACATGTACCCTTGTAAGATGCACCAATTACCCTCCCTCCACCCATCCTCCCCCGACCCCTCCCCACCCTCTCCCCTTTCCCCATATTCTTGGGCTATAATTGGGTTATAGTTTTTATATGAAAGCTATAAATTGGTTTCATAGTAGGGTGGAGTACATTGGATACATTTTCTTCCATTCTTGAGATACTTTGCTAAGAAGAATATGTTCCAACTCCATCCATGTAAACATGAAGGAGGTAAAATCTCCATCTTTCTTTATGGCTGCATAATATTCCATAGTGTACATATACCACAATTTATTAATCCATTTGTAGATCTATGGGCACTTCGGCTTCTTCCATGACTTAGCAATTATGAATTGGGCTGCAATAAACATTCTGGCACAAATATCTTTGTTATAATGATTTATGGTCTTCTGGATATATACCTAGTAGAGAATTTGTGGGATTGAATGGCAGGTCTATTTTTAGATCCTTAAGTGTTCTCCAAACATCTTTCCAAAAGGAACATATTAGTTTGCATTCCCACCAGCAGTGTAGAAGTGTTCCCTTTTCCCCACATCTGTGCAAACATCTATGGTTTTGGGATTTTGTGATGTGGGCTGAATTTACTGGAGTTAGATGATATCTCAAAGTAGTTTTGACTTGCATTTCTCTGATGATTAAGGATGGTGAAACTTTTTTCATATGTCTGTAGGCTGTGCACCTGTCTTCTTCAGAGAAGTTTCTCTTCAAGCCCCTTGCGCACCCTGAGATGTGATCACTTGTTCTTTTCTTGCTAATATATTTGAGTTCTCTATGGATTCTGGTTATTTCTCTCTGGTCCCTTTGTCAGAGATATAACCTGCAAATATCTTCTCCCATTCTGAGGGATGTCTGCTTGCTTTACTTACTGTGTTCTTGGCTGTGCAGAAGCTTTTTAGTTTGATCAGGTCCCAGGAGTGTATTTTTGGTGTTGCTTCAATTGACCAGGGGGTCCTCCTCATAAAAGGTTCTCCTAGGCTGATTTCTTCAAGAGTTTTCCCTGCACTTTTTCTAGTATTTTTATAGTTTCATGTCTTAAGTTTAAATCTTTAATCCAGTGAGAGTCTATCTTAGTTAATGATGAAAGGTGTGGGTCCAGTTTCAGTCTTCTACAGGTTGCCAGCCAGTTCATCCAGCACCATTTGTTAAATAGGGAATCTTTTCCCCGCTCAATGTTTTTAATTGGCTTGTCAAAGATCAAATAATGGTAAGTAGCTAGGCTCATCTCTTGGTTCTCTATTCTGTTCCATACATCTACCTCTGTTTTTGTGCCAGTACCATGCTTTTGATAACTATTGATTTACAGTATAGTCTGAGGTCTGGTAGCATGATTCCTCCTGCTTTATTTTTATTTCTGACTAATGCCTTGGCTAGTTTTTTCATTTTTGGAATGCTGTATCCCTCTTCTGTGGAGAAAATTTCAGTTTAATGGGGAATGAGAGGCAAGAGATATGTCCTACACAATAGTTGAAAGTATAAGAGTTTGGATATAAATATTTTTATTCCAATTCTATATATGAAAATAAGGTTCAGGAAAATATAATTTGTTATAAATGTTTAGATAATATTACATAGATTATGCAAAATTATTATTTTTTGAGTTTTTTATTAAGACATATATACATAGATCATGAATACATTTATGCATATGTGGGGTACAATGTGCTGATTTTTTTTATACAATTGATGTGCTTACATCAAGATAATTAATATAGCTTTCACCTCATTTACTTGATTATTGTGTTAAGACATTTATGTTCTATGCTTGATTGATTTGACTTGTATCCTTGAAATATGCTCTATAGGTGTAGTCCTGCTGTTTACCCTTCCTCTATCAAACCTCTCCCTTCTCTTCCAACTCCATTTCTCTCCTTCATCCTGGGATATAGTTGTGTTCTATCATTCATAAGAAAGTGTGAGTAAATATAAGTTGGTTTCATAGAAGTCTTGAGTACATTAGACACTTTTTCTTCCATTCTTGAGATACTTTACTCAGGAGAATATGTTAAATGCATCAATATACTTACAAAATACTCAGAAAGAATTCTATTATACAAAGAATAAGACTGTTTTATATTTTATTCAGTGCATGAATTAGCATAGACAATAGGATAATTTGAAAAGCTATTAAATAAATCCCAAACGAAATTGTCTAGCAGAGGCATTAACATATTATAAAATTGTAAAAGCCTTTAAAATACATCCATAGCATTTAAATTTTCTTACAAGATAATGTTCCCTGGAGAGAAATAGAGAATACTATAAATTGTATTTGAAAGACATTGAATGTTGAATGAAAGCTGCGACATTCCGTCACTGAGAAAACCATTGATTGTCAAATTCCGCAACATTGTAAGCATTACACTTGGCAGAAAACAGCAGAAGAGTTGACCCTGTACACTATTAAAAGAACAAATGGTGCAATAAAGCATGACTGGTTAAATTAAGAATAGGAAAATTTTCCTGAATGTTTACATTTAGCTTTGCAAATGTAAAGCTATAGCATCTGAAAAGCTTTAGCATTTTCAGATGACTGAAAATAGGTGGGCCAACTGGAAGAGGGAAGGACAAGATGGAAATAGTGAGATGGAGGGATCATATTATTGATAATTGGCCATGGAATGATTGAGGTTTTCCAAAAAAAAAAAAAGGACCTGATGTTTGACCATTTCACTGCTGAGATACACAGTACTTAGCATATTGAGTTCAAAAATATTTAATAAGATGTGGCAAATTCAGTGGAACTTTAAACAGCTGGCAAACCACATTTCAGGTTGAAGCACTGAGAGTGTGTATGAGAATGTGTTCTGCATCACAGTGGCTCCAACAGTGTGTCATTCTTCTAGGTCATGACTGTATAATGGTAAGGAGACTTCAAAGTCAGTTCCTATATTAATAATTTCAAAAGTGTATTTGTACTACTCAGCCATAAAAAAGCTGGTGATCTAGGAACTTGTCAGACAACCTGCAGGGAATTAAAAACCATTCTTCTAAGTGAACTATCACAGGAATGGAGAAATGAAGATGTGATTAATACCAACTTGGTACAAATCAATCAACACTTAAGTACACATATGAAAGTAATCTTAATGAAAATCAAGCAACACAAGGGGTAGAGGGGATGGGTAAACTCAAAGCTATGGGGTAGTGTGCATATTTAAGGGGACACTTAAGTGTATAACTTTGACTCAATCTGTATAAAACCAAAATATGTAACAAAACACGTGTACTCCTTAATATTCAGAAGTTAAATAAAAAACTCCTCCTCCAAAAGACTAATCCTGGGAATCTATTCTAAATCAATTATATATAAACAATTATTGACCAATTGCTATAGGTAAGGCACTATATTAAAAGCTACTCAAGGAAAGAGATAACAGGAGAGAATATGAACATTAAAATGATGAAATGGAGATCTTTGCTTTTAAGGAACTTATTACTTCGTAATGGTGTAAGACAGAATCATTAACAATTAGTATGTTACTTTTGTTTACAATGGGAAAAACTATAAATATCAGCTGTAGGAAAAATCTTAAATCACTTAAACATCATACATTACGTGCAATAATTTATATTTACAATAATGTTGATAAAATATGAGATATTTATGATAAATGTTAACTAGTTATATGGACTTAGTCAAATAATTTAATCTCATGAGCTGCTTCAGTTTCACCAGCTGTAAAATGAGAATGATACTATCATCTTTCAATATTATTATTAATGTTATTTTTGTCCATTAATTTCTACGTTAAAGATATGATTTCTTTAATCAGAAAAAATATTGAAAACTCAATTATTCTTTTATGTGGGGTGCAAAAGCACATGGATGGCAGGAAGGAAGTGTCTCTTGGCAACTCCAGTGCCCTACAAAAATTTGAGGGAGATGTTCAGTGATAAATTTAGCCATGGGGAGATGTGGTAAATTAAGTAGAAAAAAATGAACCCCCAAATTTTTCTTTTATTAGTTTCCTGATCCCACTTTGCATTTGTCAATGCGGGTACTGTAAATATGAGGTTAAAAAGAAAGATGCAATGTGAATTACAAGTAATGATTACATGGTAGAGAGCCATGGACCATGCAAGAATGCTCACAGTGCCTGTAGACTTTATACTTGATCTTAAACTTGAAGTTAAGTTTCTATACTCTAGAAAAACAGTAATGGTCTGAGCTTAAAGTTCATCATCCTAAGGCCTATCGGTTATATGCATGATTTCTTTGGAGAAGACTATTTTCAATTGGAGTATAAAAACATAAATTTTGACCTTAGTACAGTAAAGTGATTCTGTGTAGGAGGGGGAGTTAAACTGTAGGTTTTTGTTTTCATGGTATTGAAGTTGTATCAGTTTAAAATAAACTGTTAAACTGTAAGATGTTTTATGTAAAAGTCATGATACCCCGAAGATAATATTTACAGAACATATGCAAAAAAATAGAATGGAATGATAACTTATTCATACAAAAATCAACAAAATATAATGTTTCTATTTTAAAGCATTTACTATGTATTTGTGCAAATCATTTCTTCTGCCTTCACTTTTGCTAAAGCTGTAATGTTTGCCAGAGTCCAATAGGAGATGACCTTCACTGTGTCCATGCAGTGGCAGAGGTCCCCTAGGGCAGGAGAAGTCCAGGCTGACTAACATAGCACTTTGTAAGCTTAGCAGCTATACTACCCATGAAAGCAGAAAGGGTCCCTTTGGAGGACACACTTTCATTTATAGGAACAATTATTATTTTTAATAACAATATATAATATGTGATTAATTGCAAATCTCCAAAACTTAAGATAAAATTGAAATTTTGTTGGGAAAGTCTTCAGTGAGGACATCTCTATTTTTGGAAACATTGTAGAAGAGATTTTCTTTCTTTTTTTTTAATGACAATAATAATAATAAAAAACTAACTGTCCTTTAAGAAAAGGACTAGAAACTAAAACCTCATAAAGAATGAAGATAAATACATTCAGAAAAGAAATCAGACGATTGCTGCAACAAAATACTGAGCAATAATAATAATACAAAAAAAAGTAACACATTGTCAGATAAGAGTTTGTCTATCCTAGGATACTTTGACTCTGAGGTTCAGTATGGAGTCATCAGCTAACTTCTTATTTTTTTCCAAAGCCTCAGAAAATAGAGAACTAATATTTATAAATAAAAATAAAAGATAATTTCAAAAAACAGATCATGCCAAATCTTATAGACAATAAAAAAAGAAGAAACACTTCAAAATCATTCCACTTCATCTGGATACACCAGAAGAACCTTTCTTTCATCTTATATTCTTTTCAAGGTATATGGTTCTGCTTAAAGTTTATCAGAAATCTAGATAAACACAGACAGAATTCCTGCTTCTCTGTATTCTAACTGAAGACACAAGGTTAATAGGAGAATGTCTAAAATGGAAATAGGAAAGAGGAATTATTTTTCACAATATTATTTGAAATAGAATAAAATCTCAATAAAACCAGGTATTATTAATTGTGGTTACCAATAAAGAAGTAGTTATGAGTTTATAGACATATTTAGCAGTAGTAAAGTATTTTCAAACTTAGACTGTGAACAATTAAATTATTTCCTGATCTAGATATTATTTGGAGGAAAATGTTGACAATGATATAGGGCACCATGCGATTCATTTTTCTTAAAATATTTTCATGAAAGAATGTATGCATATTAAAAATATTATGGCTTTTTCCTATCATATATTTTGTTAAATATTCAATATAAAGGACTGTAAAGAGATGATTAATACTGAAGAGACCTGTTGTTCACTGTCCTATTTCCAAAGATGATTACATCCAATCCTTATAGTAGAATGACATATACTCCTACAAAATTGAAGTAGATAAAACAATTAAAGAAAAGAAAAAAATGTGCTTAGTGTAGTCTTTATTTACCTGTTATAACTGGATTCATGTTTCCAATCCTAATACAGAAATAAGAACACTTGCTGGACAAGAGTATAGGATAAGTGAAAAAAGAAGAAAATCAGAGAACTATCTGAGTAGAAGTCTCTGTGTTAGTGACACTTAAATTCACTTCATTGTCACAGAGAAACAGTCCTCTTTTGCACTACATCTATATATGGCAACTTTACTATATTTTCACTTGTAATAATATAGATCAATTTTATTTGTGTTTTTAGTGCATTTGACAGTGAATCATTCATGTAAATAATTAAATATTAAATAAATATTAATAAATATTTAACATTCATTTCAGCACTTTTCACATAATGAAATTATATTCATCCTTAAAGAGAACAAAATTCTGTCATTTTAAGGGACATGAATAAATAAAGAAGACTTTATTTCAAATGAAATAAGCCAGGCACAAAAAGGCTTGTGCCATATAATCTTACCCATACATAGTATGTAAAAAAAAAGTTGAACTGGCTTGGCGCCTGTGGCTCAATCGGCTAAGGTGCCAGCCATGTACACCTAAGGTGGCGGGTTCGAATCCCCAGCCCGGGCCTGCCAAACAACAATGATGGCTGCAACCAAAAAACGGCCGGGCGTTGTGGCGGGCGCCTGTGGTCCTAGCTCCTTGGGAGGCGGAGGTAGGAGACTCGCTTGAGCCCAGGAGTTAAAGGTTGCTATGAGCTGTGATGCCATGGCACTCTACCCAGGGGGATAGCTTGAGGCTCTGTCTCAAAAAAAAAAAAAAAGTTGAACTCTTTGAAGTAGAGAATAGTGAGAGAATGGGGATGTGCTGGTCCAAGGGTGTAAGTCTCAGCTAGATAGAATAAAAGATGATTTTGATACCTATTGCACATCCGGATGAGTAGAGGCAATAATGATGTATCTCATATTTCAAAACAACTAAGAAAATTTCAAATATATCACTTCAAAAAACATCAAGTGAGCTGATGGATATGCTAATTAGTTTGATTTACTCATTCCACATCACCTGTATATTTCAAAATACAACATAAATGTTATATTTTGAACATTTATGTTATAACATCCGTATAACAATTATGAACTGTTAATTAAAAATATAATTAATTTTTAGAAAATTATAAGAAGTGAGATTAGAGAACAATATTTATCATCAGCAAGATCAAGAAATGTATACAGTGTTAAATATAATTGAAGCCTTTGAAAGTTATAATTAAATAAATAAATATCACAAGTGTATTGATGGTATAATGTTACAGAATGATAAACAACTTTTTTAAAAGGTCAAATAAATCTTAGAATAGCTAATAACTTACAAAGTTGTCACACTCATGAAAAATTCACTTTGTGTAAAAACTTTGCAAAAATATACACAGTCCATTTAGAAATCAGTTTTAGTGTCTATATTTGGATCATTGGAAAATAGTTTTTATCTAATGGAATACCAATGGAACAGTCAACTCTTACTAGATGTAAAACTGGTTTTCAAAACTGCCCTGAGCACTAAAGCATAACTTTTATCCTCATCCATTCCCTACTATATGCCAATAGATCTCATAATGCATATGTAGTTAATGTAATATGTAATAGTTATGACATCCAATAACTCTCCCACAGATTTCAAAAGTGCATCATAAAATGTTATGCTGCTCCCATGTGAATAAAATCCAAACTCATTAGCATGACTTTAAATCTGACCTCTATCCTCCTCAGGGTCTTCCCACACACTATATTCCATCCATAGAAATACGCTGAATCTCTAGAATGAACCATGCCGTTTCTACTTTCCATGGGCTTTGAAAACTATACCTTGTAACTCAAATCCCTTTACCTCCTTATCTATATGTTGAAATTCTGATTCTTTCGTAGTTCAGTCCCTACTCAACTTCATAGACACAACAATTTTTGGTAACCCTAGCACAGTGGAATCCAAGCCAATTAAAACAAGATTAATCCTAGTCCCCACTAATTTGATATTATTAAACTGTCCTTGATGGGGTCAGGCTTAGTTATAAACTAGGAAGGATTCCATCTTATAGATGGAGGTCACCAATTCCTCCATCTAGGAAGGTCCAGAGAAAGTTTAGGGTATTAAACTTCATCCTAAGTAAGTATATTATTGTAACCTCTCACAACCCTTTTCCTTCTTTTTACATTGGTTTAACATTCATTGACTGATGTTTGGTTATTGCCATACTTTTCTAATTTTGGTCTCTATCACCGTTTTTATTAGGGAAGTGTGATATGGAGGTGAGAGAGAGCAGGATATAAAGGTTACATGCCAATAATAAGTCTCTATTGTATACTCAGCAGTCTTTTAAGCATATTAGTTGCATAAGGTGCAGGGTTTGCTACTCGTTGCCATGATATCTGATACCCACATGGAAAATATTTAAGCTACTCATTAGAAGCATCTATTCAAATACACATATAGTGACATAAAACATAAAATTAACGCTTTCAAATTTTAGGGTGTTACACTTGAATCATGGTAACCTTTTTGTTTTTTCACCATAGCTTAATTTAAAAAAGAAAATAAAATATGTTGGTGATATTTAAGCAACTGCTAAACTTCAATTTCATCCATTTAATTGTTTCTTAAGTATCTCCGGATAAAGGCAAACTGAATTCCTTTAGTGAAAAAGTGGAATGCTATATATTTTTCACTAAAAATGCCAAGGAATAACACATAACACATTATTCTTAGAACATTTTTAGAAAATGACGAATTGGAAAATCACACTGCTTGAATAACTCATGCCAGCTTATAGTTTTCTAGTGGTTCTATTCTGAACTGCATTTTTATTAACAAGTATCTCAAGGAAAAGTAAAGATGGATACACACACTTCTTAACAGTTTTATAAACACACACACATACACACAGGCACACACTCTGACACCCACATACTCACATACTAAATAGACACATTCTTTCCTTCATTACCTGCTCTAAACTACTCAGTGCATTAGATTTTTCTTTAGCTTCTCTCTGTTAGAATGCAAAGCCTTTTTGGTGAATTCGTCTAAACAGATTTGGCGATCAACCTACACTTGTATCAATTATGTTTATGACAATAGTTTCAGACCTTTTATTTTATTTCTAATTTTTACATTATTTATTTATTTTTGGCTGGGGCTGGGTTTGAACCGACCACCTCTGGCATATGGGGTGGCACCCTACCCTTTTGTGCCATAGGCACTGCCCTATTTCTCATTTCTTATTCAGGAATTTGCCCTGCTCCCTAGTCCTGACTCTATTTTACTCCTGTTTATAAACTTGCATGTATGGATTTCCTTGAAACAAGATTAGTCCTAGTCTCCACTAATGTGATATTGTTAATGTCAAATTAACAATAATTTGATAGCTGAATGATTTCTCTAAGCTTCAGGTTGTTTTGTTTTTCCCTACTAAATGGGGATAACAACATTTCTAAACATATTGTGAGGAACAACATTCACAATTTGTGTTTTTAGCACAGTAACTATCAAATGGTAAGGTATTAATTAGTATTATTGTCAGTGTTTTTAGTGACTTTCTTGTTATTAATTTGAATACTTTAGGAGCTCTAAAGCTCTAACTCAATTGGCCCAGCTCTCCTTAGTGGAGCTGAACTTGATGCCTGTGAGTGAGTACAGAAAAGGAAGAGTAACCTGAAAAAACAAACAAACAAATTCTTTAGAACAATAAAGTTATAAATGAGTGGTTTTTTCTTTCTTTCTTTTCTCTGTTGTAGTTTGGCTAGGGCCAGGTTTGAACCCCTAACCCTTGGGATATGGGGCTGGTGCCTTACTCATTGAGCCACAGGTACCACCCTAAGTTAGTGATTTTTTAAAATGATTTATTCTATTTCAACATGTGTAAAGGATGTGACATAATTGAAGGTCAGGATAGAGTTGGTTTTGCAGCAGAGAGAAAATGTCAAAACATCATTTGGCATGATTATTTGAATTTTTATAAAATTGTATAGGATGCCATGTGACTCAACTACAATAATACTTTCTTACTTTTATTGTTATAATTTTATTTCCTCGTTTTTAATAATAACTATTCTCTTAAATAACATGTACTTGTAATGACAAAATTTGAGTAAAGTAATATATTTAGAAATTAAAATTGCACATATATACTCCAGATAAAAGAAAAAAATATTTTTGTTTTAATTTTCTCTTTGTTTATATATATGATTTCCCATCATTCATACACTATTTAGGAAAATGGGATTTCTTTAAATGGTTAATGTTGGACCATTTCACCATGATTTCCTTTTTCAACATTACATGTAATGACTGCTTAATAATATGCTAAATGGATATAAATCTTTTAAATATGTATTTAGTATCATTCAAATTATGAAAAAAACTATTTGAATTATGAATAGCTTTACAAACAAATATTTTCCCACTTTACTTATTCTAAATATATTATATTTGGTCTCATACAAATCTTGAAATTTTTAGTTTTATATTTGTTTATGTTATATATATATATATATACATATAGATATATAGAATACCTATATATCTATATGTATATCTGACTTTTGAAAAATGTTAGACATACGTCAAAATAGAAACATGTATTATGGTGACCGTGACAAGAAAATAATTACCTGCCAATTTGCCTTTATCTGACAGAAAGACAAGCTATGTGAAATGTATTTAATATTATCTTGAAGTAACAGTAAAGGGCCCCAGAGTTAATTTCCTGTAACCACTCAACCTATTGGCAGCTGCAACTACACGAATACTATAGCTAAACTGAACTAGAAGAACATAGGAAAGGATTCCTCTATTGCTTGGAGTCACATTCTGGAAAATATCTTAATGAATTAAGGCATTAAAGGGGGGTAGAAATTCTAGAAATAATAGCAAAATATAGCTCAATGGTTAAGAAAAAAGTAATTTCTCCAAGTCCCTAATTCCTTACTTGTAAAAGAATAGTAACGTTAGACCAACTTCACGAAGTTATTTTGGAGATTAAGTAACATGTATACTGAGACTTGCACTTAGAAAGTGCTTTTCGAAGTACTTTCCTGACCGTCTGGTGGCTGTAATAATATTCAGCAATGAGGTATGTAGCACTTTTTATAGGACAAGTTCGCAAATTTAATTGTCAGAGCTCATATGACACAGCACTGATGGCCCTTCCCAAATAAAGAGTTCCAGAATTGCTGTGAGGTGTTGACTAGGTGCTGGCATCAGTGCACAGCTTCCCAAGGGGAGTTCCTCAAAGTAACCATAGTGACATTCAGATGAGGCATGTAGCACTTTTTTCTTTTTTCTTTTTTCCCCTTTTATTAAGTCATATATATATAGATCATGAATACATTTATGCCTTTGTGGGATTCAATGTGTTGATTTTTTTTTGTACAAATTGGAATGCTTACATCCAACTAATTATCATAACTTTCACTTCATCTACTTAATCACTTTGTTAAGACATTTGTGTTCTATACTTGATGGATTTGACTTGTACCCTTGCAATATGCTCCTTAGATGAGGTCCTACCATTTACCCTCCCTCTCTCAAACCACCCTTCTCCCCTCCCATCTTCCTCCCCTCTCTCCTTCATCCTGGGCTGTAGTTGTGATTCATCTTTCATATGAAAGTGTGAGTGATTATAAATCGGTTTCATAGTAGTACTGAGTACATTGGATATTTTTTTCCATTCCTGAGATACTTTACTAAGAAGAATATTTTCCAGCTCCATGCATGTAAACGTAAAAGAGGTAAAGTCTCCATATGTTTTAATGCTAAATAGTATTCCATGGTATACATATACCAGAATTTATTAATCTATTCATGGGTTGATAGGCACCTCAGCTTCTTCCATGACTTGGCAATTATGAATTCAGCTTCAATGAATAATCTGGTGCAAATATCTTTGCTGTAACATGATTTGGGGTCTATTGGATATACACCTAGTAAAGGAATTGCAGGATCAAATGGCAAGTCTACATTTAGATCCTTGAGTGTTCTCCAAACTTCTTTCCAAAAGGAACATACTAGCTTGCCACGTCCACACCAACATCTGTAGTTTAGGGATTTTGTGATGTGGGCTACTCTTACTGGGGTAAGATCATATCTCAAAGTGGTTTTGGTTTGCATTTCTCTGATAATTGAAGATGATGAGCATTTTTTCATGTGTCTGTAGAGCATGAGCCTATCTTTTTCTGAGAAGCTTCTGTTCATGTCTCTTGCCCACAATGAAATGGGATTACTTGTTCTTTTCTTATTAATAAATTTGAGTTCTCTGTGGATTCTGGTTATTAGACTTTTTCAGAAACTTAACCTGCAAAAATCTTCTCCCATTCTGAGGCTATCTATTTGCTTTACTTACTGTGTTCTTGGCTGTTCAGAAGCTTTTTAGTTTGACAGATTCCAGTAATGTATTTTTGGTGTTGCTTCAATTGCCTGGTGGGGGGGGGGATCCTTCTCATAAAGTATTCTCCCAATTTTTTCAAGTGTTTCCCTACACTCGCTCCAAGAATTTTTATAATATTATTTCTTAAGTTTAAGTCTTTTATCCAGTGAGAATTAATTTTTGTTAGAGGATAAAGGTGTGGGTCCAGCTTCAGTCTTTTACAAGTCACCAGCCAATTCTAGCACCATTTGTTAAATAAGGACTCTTTCCCCCAATTTATATTTTGATAAGCTTATCAAAGATCAAATGATAATAAGTGTCTGGGTTCATCTCTTGGTTCTTTATTCTGTTTAATACATCTACCTCTCTATTTTTGTGCCAGTAGCATGCTGTTTTGATCACTATAGATTTATAGTATAGCTTGAAGTCTGGTAGATTTCAAGATTTCTCCAGATTTTTTTTTTTTTAATTTCTGAGAAATGTCTTTGTTATTTGAAGTTTTTCTGTTTCCATTTAAAACTAAGTACTATTTTTTTCTCAATCTTTAAAGTATGCCAACAGGTGCTTAGCAGGAATTGCATTAAATCTGTAGATTGATTTGGGTAGTATGGACATTTTAATAACTTTGATTCTTCCCAGCCATGAGCATGGTACATTTATCCATTTGTTAACATCTGCTATTGTTAACATTTAGCTATTTCTTTTCTCAGAGTTTCATAGTTCTCTTTATAGAGATCTTTCACATCCTTTGTTAGGTATACTCCCAGATATTTCACCTTCTTTGTCACTGTTGTAAAGAGAATAGAGTCCTTGATTGTGTTTTCAGCTTGACTTTTGGTGGTATATATAAAGGCTACCGATTTGTGACAATTGTTTTTGTATCCTGAAACGTTGCTACATTCCTTGATCACTTCTAAGTGTTTTCTACTTGAATTCCTTGGGTTTTCCAGATATACAATCATATCATTTGCAAAGAGTGACAGTTTGAGCTCCTCTAATTTTATTTGGATACCCTTGATCTCCTTCTCTTGACTGACTGTGATGGCTAAGACTTCCATTACAATGTTAACAAGCAGTGGAGACAATGGGCAACCTTGCCTGGTTCCTGATCTGAGTGGAAATGATTTCAATTTAACTCCATTCAATACAATGTGGGCTGTGGGTTTGCTGTAGATGGCCTCTATCAGTTTAAGAAATGTTCCTTCTATTCCTATTTTCTTAGGCATTCTAATCATGAAAGGATGCTGGACATCATCAAAAGCTTTTTCTACATCAATTGAGAGAATCTTATGGTCTTTTTTTTTTTGTTTATGTGATGTATTATATTTATAGATGCACGTATATTCAACTATCCTTGGGACCCTGGGATTAAACCCACATGGTCATGATGTATAATTTGCTTGATGTGTTGCTGGATTCTGTTTGCTAGGATCTTATTGAATATTTTTGCATCAATATTCATTAGAGATATTGGTCTATAATTCCTTGACTCTGAGTCTATATTTATCTTGTAAAATAAGAGGAGATTCTTGTATGCAGCAGATATCTGGCCTGAATTTTTATATCCAGTCAGCCAACCTGTGCCACTTTAGAGGCAATTGAAGCCATTCACATTAATTGAGAGTATTGGTAAGCTTGGTAGTATTTTGGGTGTCGAGTTTTTTGAAAGTCCAGTGGATATTTTTAAACCTTTCACCACTGTGAAAACTGGGATTTGATCAGAAGTTTTTGGGTGAGTTTACTTTAGTGGTAGAATTGTGCTGGTCATTGTGGAGGATGGTCTGAGAATAACCTGGAGAGCTGGTTTAGTTATGGCAAATTTCTTCAACATGTGAATGTCATTAAAGTATTTAATTTCTCCATCATAAATGAAACTCATTTTGGCTGTATGCAGGATTCTGGGTTCATTTTTTTTTTTTTAGAAGGTTGACAGTCAATAACCATCCTCTTCTGTTTTGACAATTTTTAGCAGAGAGATATGTGGATATTGTAATATTCTTCTCCTTGTAGGTTATAGTTTTCTTACATCTGGCTGTTTGCAGAATTTTCTCCTTCATATTAACTTTGATGAAGTTAATTATAATGTGTTTCATTTCAGTGGTCCTGGGGTTTTGAAACTGTCTGCTACCTGAATTTCAGTCTCTCTTGCTACACTGGGGAAGTTCTACTCAATTATTGCTAGGAGTAAAGCTTCTGCACCTCTTGGAATATCTTCTCTTCCAGGGATTCCTATAAGGTGAATATTTGCTTTTTTTTTTTGGAATATTTCCATAGCTCTCTAAGAGAATAATCTATTTTTGCTCTCCACTTCTCTTCTTCTTTGCATTTGAGAGCATTCAAAAGCTCTGTCTTCGATGTCTTATATTCTTTCTTCTGCCTATCCATTCTGTTACTGAAGGATTCTACTGCATTTCTTATATCTTGGAGAGCTGCAAATGCTTTACTCAATGTGTCAAAATATTTGGTAATTTTGTCTTTGAATTAATTGAATTCTTGAGATAACTTTTGAATTATTCCTAGAATTTCTAATTCCAACTTTACTTCCATTCTGTTAAATTTATTTGTCATCCAAATTCTGAATTTGATTTCTGACATCTCAGCCATCTGTTTACAAATGGAATCATCTGGTGTGTCCGCTTTGTCATTCCTTGGGGGAGTTGATCTATTCTGATTATTTATGTTGCCCGAGTTTTTTCACTGATTCCACCCCTTGATTATTTTTCACCATTTGGCCAGATGGGCAGGGAAAGTGAAATTGGATTGGGGGCTCCTGGAGTTGTGGTTAACCAGCCCTTTGGCAAGGAGCTGGGACTGGTGACTGTAGCTTTTTCCCCTACAGTTTTGCAAAGGACCTGTATAGTATTACAGTCTGGGACTCTTTGTACCTGCTTGATGTGGTTGTGTTGGGTGGCTCTGTCTTATATTACTTGGTGTGACAGGGTTAGGTATTGCTGTCTTGTATTCATCTGTACTTTTCCAATCCTAGTGGATCATTGACTCTGGGTTGAAGTCTCAGCTGTGGAGAAATACAAGCAACTAAGACACCCATCACCCCCCAACCCCCCTCCATGGGCAACAACTAGAAGAGGAAAATCAACTCTTCTTGCTACCACCACACAACCAGGGTACCACCCTGGAGGGGCCTTGGGTGGTTGGCCCAGGTCAGGAGTTCCAATCCAAATGACCCAGTCAGTACCAATTTTCAAGTGAGAGAGTTCTAAAGGTCTCAAGCAACTTGATAGCGGATGCCTACTGGCTGCTTAAGTGTAGCTTGCTCCATGCTCTGTGAAGTCAGGAAGTCCTGCCCAGTGGCAGACTTGGACCAGGGAGGCTCAAGTCTCTTTCCCCACCTTGCACCTCTTTCATGTCCAGTCACTGGTAACCCCATGGGGCTGTAGTTCTGTTCCCTCCAATAAGCAGATGTGCCAGGGCTTTGTGTCTGCCAGAGTCAAAGAAAAGTCGATGCCCCCTTGGCCTGGCTACCACCCTCTGCCACCAGCCAGCTGGGGGAGCTGAAACCTACCTTCCTTGGGTACTCAATGCAACTGGGGAGTGTTCCACCTGAGCTCAGTCTGAACCTCAGGATAACAAGTCAGCAAATGATTTTCTCCTTCAGCCACTGTGCTTTTGCCCCAGCTGCTCTACAACACTGGTATCTCTATAGGGCTAGGTCTGGATTCCTCTGGCAGTCCTCAGAGTTGGGGACCCCAAAATTAGACACTCTCCAAAATTAGACCCTGGCAGGATCTCTCTACTGTTGCTGAATCTTCATGTCCCTGTGCAGCTCCCAGGTGGCTCCTGCAGCTGGGGAGGCGGCTGGAGCAGTGACTCTGGGGTCATTGCAGCTCTGGCAGGGCAGGGTGTGGTGCAGTGACTCCAGCAGGGTGGGGCACGTGACTGGCAAGCCTCCTCCCACAACTGGTTTGCACTTTCACAGAGCCAAGCCCTACAGCCTCCCTCTTTGTCTGTCTATGCTACTGCTGGGCTCACTGTTATTTTATTTTTATTTTTATTTTTATTTTCTTTTGAGACAGAGTCTCACTTTGTCACCCTTGGTAGAGTGCTGTGGCATCACACAGCTCATAGCAACCTCCAACTCCTGGGCTTAAGCAATTCTCTTGCCTCAGCCACCGAAGTAGGTAGGACTACAGGCCCCTGTCACAATGCCTGGCTATTTTCCATTGCAGTTTGGCAGGGGCTGGGTTCAAACCCACCACCCTCAGTATATGGGACCAGTGCTCTACCCACTGAGTGACAGGTGCCCCCCGTACAGTGCAGTATTTGTACTACAGCCCTTGCAGTGCCTCGTCCTGGCACTGAACCACCACAGACATTCTGGTCACTGCTGGGGTTAGGCTTCAGAACCATCAAGTAAGGGGAAACGGTGGACTGGAATTCTAAATGGCAGGGAAAATGTTAGTTCAACTTTCATGCCTGGCAAGAGAGTGCTCAGGGTCACAGCAGGGGCCCTGTGGAGAAGTAGTCCCCGCTTCCTGCAACTCTCTGCCATGAGGTGAGATAAGAGGTCCTCAGTTCACTGCTCATCTGTAGAAAATCCACAGCGAGCAAAAAAACAAAAAATAAAATAAATAAAAATCTCTCTTGGTGGGAGAGGGAAGGATGAATATTGTACCTGACATTTGCTTTCTTGTAGTCTCCATCTGCCTCAGCAGAACTGACGTGCAGTTATCACTCTTCTCTCTCAGCTCAGCTCCCAGTCTCAGTTTTATTGGGTACTTTCTGGTCATTATCCTTCCCTCTGGATGGGAGCTTCTGTTGAAAGCTGCCTCCAGTAGGCCATCTTGCCCCTCTCCCCTGTAGAACTTTTTTCTAAGATGAGTTCACAAACTTAATTGTCCGACCACCTTTGGAACATTAAGTACATTTAATTTCCACTCTTACATTTTCAGCTACCTTTAAGATACAACATTTCCTTTATTTCTCTACTGTTGAAATATTATTGGGTGTACACTGTATCTCTTGAACGTGTTCCTCCTCTCTGACTATACTTAGCAATGTGGAGAGAAAATAATTAAGAGAGTGGATGTAACAGTTCTCATCACAAAAATAATAACTGTGCCAGGTAATGTGTATGTTAATTAGCTAAATTTACTCTATGATATATAGATACTTCAAAATACTATGTCATAAATGATAAATACATACAATGTATCTGTACATTAAAACATTTTAAAAGATTATCAAGTGTTTGAGACCCTTTATTTTGTACTACAATTTCCAGTGAATCAAAATGTTAAATATGCATAAGATAAAATCATCTTACCAGCCTTGCTGAGTATAATTAATAAATAAAAGTAAACTCAAGGTCCCCGTTCCTGTGGAAGACATTTGAAAATTATTTCTATATGAGGTATCTTTTTTTTATTCTTTTCCTACTCTTTTTTTCTATATTGAAAATTATTTCTAAAATGAGGTTTTTTTGTATTCTACTCTTTACTTCTAACACACCCGCAGGCATGTGCATTGAATCATGCACTTACGCATAGTCGGAGCTAAATTTTTCTTATCCATTTTTCTTGACATTCAAAATGTATCACTGGATTTCCAAACACTTTTTGTTAATCAGACAGGATCTGTCTGTTTGAAGCATTTTACAAACATTCACTCATATGATCTTCATAACAGCCTTAAAAAGAAAATTCTATTATCATCCTTACTTTACGAATAAAGAATCTAAGGCATAGACTATCCTATTTTTCTTTTTACATCTAGCAAGTAATTGGCAGAAATTAGACTCAAACCAGGTAATATAACTCAGAGTCTGACATTAGCTAACCAGTCATGCTACCTGCCAGCAAGTGTGTGAGAAATATAACATGTATATATCCCATTGCATTATGTTAAATGGTTTTGTATTGTCATAGGTGAGGAATCAAAGCTTCAAACGCATTGTGTGCAGTCTCACATACACAGGGATGGAATAGCAAAGAGCATGATGCGAATACAATTTGTCACCCTCCAAAGTTTGCTCAAATGTGCATATTGCCTGGAACCACATTCCTTAACAATATCAATCAACAGTATCCTAGTAAAAAGGGCATTTTATGGTGATCCAGTGCACTACTCCAGGGAAAGGATGTATAAAAGAGAATCTAGACTAGTGCCGGTGACCTCACTCATGTGGCTTGCAAATATCTTGCAAGGACAGTGGTAAATCAGCATTGGCCTAAACTCAAAAGGCAATTTTAGTATCTCTCTACTTGCACACACTATGATTTACAAAGATCCAATTAGAAAATTTACCTATCTCTGTTAGTTTTGTCTGCTATTTAAAACCACATTTCATTCCATTTCTTCTTGTCAAACCTACATGACCCTCTTGTGAAACAAGTGTGCTTTGTCATACCTGCTTTTCCACAACTTGATGGCAAAGAAGTCAAATATGGATTCAGCAAAAATAAAAAAATGTACAGAGGATTGTAACTGTAGAGTAAGAGCTTTTGATATGGAATGAAGGATGTATTGAAATGTTTATTTTCTTTTCAACCAGGCCAAAAGACTTCTCTATTTCCATAGAGAGTTTTTTTGTTTGTTTGTTTGTTTGTTTTTGAGACAGAGTCTCACTATGTCACCCTTGGTAGAGTGCCGTGACCTCACATCTCATAGCAACCCAGCTTTGGGCTTAAGCGATTCTCTTGCCTCAGCCTCCCACATAGCTGGGACTACAGGCAGCCACCAGGATGCCCAGGCTATTTTTTTTGTTGTACTTGTTTACCTGGCCCAGGTCCGGTTCCAACCTGCCACCCTCCATGTATGTGGCTGGCAGCGTAATAACTGTGCTATGGGTGCCGAGCCATAGAGAGATATTTTTTACTGAGAAAAAAAAAATAAAGCATGCCTCTATTATATTTTTGATTGAGTTCATTAGCATCTAACTTTATTTTCTTTTTTACTTGTTTTTATATCAAAAGTTACAAGACCTTTATTCTTTCCTACCAAATATTTTTCTCTCTCAAGTACTGGTACATCCCTTATCATCTAATTGATCCACTTGGATTTATGGCTATATTGTTGTTACTTGTGGAACTGTGCACCAATTTCTCTCTCTCTCTCTCTTCTCTCTTTCTCTCTCCCTCCCTCCCACCCATTTTCAATCTTCTTCCTCTATTTTCTTTCTCTCTAATTATAAATGTGTTTACAATGTTTCATAAAAATGGAATCTCCTTGGATCTTTCTGCCCTTCTAGTCCCTATCATATTTCTTAATTTAAAAAGCATCTTTTATTATTGATACCATATTTGCCTCCACAAATTCCTGCAACACTGCCACATTTATAGTTCTCAAATTCATTCCCCTATTTCCTTTTCAGCCACCATTATCTCACTATTGCTCACCCAGAATATGACAATATTCTCTCTGTCTCTAGCTTTTTGCCCTCTAATCTTTTCCTCTGTGAAAGGACTTGAGGCATATTTCTAAAAATCTAACCTGATGAGCTTTCCCTTGCTTAAACACTTTTATCATTTTGCCAGTGGCTTCAGGATGGTCTAAAGAACAGGCTGAGAGATGAGTTCAAGAAAGAAAGAAATAACATGAAATATCTTTTTACTCATGCTATAAGAAATAAAATTTTAGGCTTGACATTTATACGCTTAAGAATTTTTATGGGAGAAAAAGAAACAAGAAAAGTGAATCCATAATTTCTACCTCCAAAGGTAGGTTTGAAAAGACTAATTCTTCCTTCATTGTCAATGAGACAATATGGGCGTCTTTCTCACTTATGCCTTGGTAAATGGTAAACACAAATCATTCTCAAACACCATTACAATTGCATGGTGTTTATGGTGGGACACCCAGCAAGCTATTACTAGTTGGAAAGATGTCCTAACAATTAGAATAACAGTATGTAACAGTGTAATGACACTGTATTGGGGTTTGTGAGTGTGGGTTTGTATGTGTGTGTGAATTTTTTGACTTGATGGAGGATAAGTTAATTTTATCTTCAAGTTGCTACAAATGCCTTTGAAAAAATTCAAAGACAAGTCATTGGAAATTAAGATCTAAAGTGATGATGTTATTTTATATTTAAATTAGATGAACCAAAGAAAATGTATAACATATAATTTCAAATCTTTTCTGGATACCAACCAATGTAATAGTGTTAAAAGATGATAAAGTTAGTTTTAGCCAACAAACAAATGTAAAAAAGAAAAATTATATGTATTTATTGACCTAAACATAAAGTATTTTAACTTCAGAAATGTGTTTATTGCCCCTTAAATGGTATGTATGCTGAGTTATAGGTATTTAACACTTCAAGACTTACCAAAGATAACTAAATAAATTTTCAGATTTTTGTAATACTTTGTAAAAAATATTTATGCTTATAAATTTACTTTTATCTGAAAATTTTCCTTAGTAGTTTCTTGGTAGATAAGTACTTAAAAGCATGTGTTTACAGGAATGCACTGGAGCGGTTACAGCTAGATAAATGGTAGCCTGTAGAAGGAATGGAGTGACTAGTTAACAGCAAACAACTGGCCAGAAATGAACTGACTGCATATAGATAACCAATATCTGGGCTAGTGAAGGAGAGATCAACTTATGTAAATGTAGGAAAATGGTGTGAATAAAGAGGCATATCCTAAGAGTCTGTTTTTAATTTCTGTGTTAAGCGCCTCCATTGTTTACCATCTTGGCTATACACGAAAACATCGTGGTGCTTTTAAAATCTCATTTTTCATAATGTACTTCAGACTAATTACCATAAATCATTATCACTATAGATGGGAAATTGTCATGAGTATATTTACAGTTCCCCAGTGATTAAAATGCGTGGCGCAGTTTGAGAACCACTGATCTATAACGACTCCAAGGGCACCTATGGCAAATCCCTGGAAAAATTTCTGCATCAGAATTTTGGCAAAGAAGAGAAAAATACAGAAAACCTTTACATTAAACTTGTAGATGTCAAGCAGAAAGTAATTTTCATTTAGATGTCTTCAAGCCCCTGGATAGGGCCTGGTGCCCTTACATAACTTTAACATTTCTAACAAATATGAAAAAATGGCAAATAACTCCTGTCCACTTGTGCAGAATCAACAGCCATCATCTTCAAATTGTAGTAAAGTCTAAGTGAGTACTTTATATGGGAATGAAGAGAAGACATGGGGTTGGGTTTGGGAGTGAAATTCTGGATTCTAAAAACACAATGTCGTGAACTTTTAAATCCGAATTTCTTCTCTGAACTGCTATTCACTGTTATCTTTCATTTCTGCTGTACTGACAGCATTTGATGTTACAATTCCTAAAGTTAAATATACTCTGAGGATTCTGCTGTGCTTTTAAGAAAACTGCAGTCATACTTAACTGGTTATGTATATTCTCACATGAAAAATAACAGCAGGTAAGAACTAAATTCGAGAAGAAGAGTTCTTCCTACCAGAAATTTTTATCCTACCAGATATTTTCTTTTCATTATATTATTCAGACTTACTGATATTGCCTTGAAAGTAATTTTGCCTATTCATCTTCTGCTTTCGTGGTACTAATCACTATTGATGTTCAGTTGCATCATCTTAAGTTTGATCACTTCAGATTAATTTTTTTTGGGGGCTGGGGCTGGGTTTGAACCCACCACCTCCGGCATATGAGGCCGGTGCCTTATTCCTTTGAGCCACAGGTGCCGCCCTAATTCTTAATAAGAACAGAGAATTGTGTGGTTTTTAACTTATCCCAGTCTCATTTCCTGCTCCCCAAATCAGCAGTCATTGTGAAAATGACAACTTGTATTTCTGGTACTACAGGAGAGAACAGAACTCATTTTCAAAGAATTGTAATCAATTAATTAAATATATAAATAAGGAGACAAATTTCCCATGAAAATTAATTTTAAATAATTCCTGTAGATAGATTTCTGTCCTCAAATAGATGTAGCAGTTCCTTCTTATTAAGTATGAGTTGTGCCTAATGACGTAATCCCAGAGAGTACAGTACCAAAATGGGAATAAGAAAGTAAGTGCACCATGGAGAAGCCGGAAAATCATTCCTTCAGCCGCACGATATCAAGAGGAACATCAGCGGTCATAATCATAGTGGGTACTCGTGATATGGCATGATAGAAATGAGTCTTATGAGGAAAAACATCGGACACAGTCCAACAAAAGGGCATTCTCTAAAATAACTCCCAAGAATCCTGAAGCTGACAAAGTATAAAAAACGAGGTTTATATCCAAGAACAGCCTATGGAGACAGGATGATGAAATGGAATGTGGTATACTGTATGGTATCCCAGAGCAGACATTATGTAAAATGCCTTTATAGATAAGAATATGTGCAGAAAATACAGACTCCAGTTAATAACTGTCCAGATTGGCTATTAAGTGCATTATATGCACCACACTAACATGCCAATTGTAGGGCAAACTGGGTACGGACTATATGGGGGGTTCTCTGTAATGTCTTTGCAGTTTTTCTAGAATTGTATGACTACTTAAAAAATGAAATATATTGAAAAGAATTAATGATAAAACCATTAGCATGTTTATTTTCTTATTTTAAACTTATTGTGCATCTGTTTAAAGAAGAGCTTAAATTTGTATATATTTTTTCATTTCCATGGCCTAGATGTAGTGATTCTTTCTATTTTACTTACTAATCTATTTATTTATTTATTTATTTATTTTTTGCAGTTTTTGGCCAGGACTGGGTTTGAACCTACCACCTCCAGCATATGGGACCGGTGCCCTACTCCTTTGAGCCGCAGGCACCGCCCAATTCTTTTTATTTTTAAAGGATGCTCTAAGGAAAAACCAATAAAATTTTGTCTTTATGTACAACTTAATGCACAAGTATAAATGCTTGGATTTTCCCTGGCTTAAGCTGACATCAATACTGATCAAAATGTAGGTTTCAGAGGGACTCAAAAACTGATTCGTAATAAACTCTTCCTTTCAGCTTTAGGCTAATTATCGGAAATTTAGAGTTCAAGTAAACATAGCCCCTTTTTACCCTTTTATTGCTTCCTCAAGGACCTTTAAAGGACTGTTTTATTTGTACACCTTAACCATGACAATGCTCAGTCTTCTTATGCATGGATGTAGAATATTTCTCCATCTTTTTAGTTTATTTTAGATTTTCCTTGAAATCTTCCACTTGAATTGTGTCCTTTCCTCACATAGATCTTGTAAGTATTTTGTTTTAGGTGCCACCTAGGTATTCCATTTCCAAAGTGCTGATGGAAATGACCATGTGTTTTAAGTTTCAGTTCTCTATTTATGTACACATATTCGATGCACATATTGTGAAGTATGTGTTATAATTTGACATATTCATATAATCAGAGTTAGTCTCTCACTAAGGCTACCCTTGTAGAATGAATTAGGATGTATTTCTTCCTCTACAATCTCCTGAAAAAGATCGAAATGACTGATAATTTTTCCTTATAAGTTTTATAGACGTCACTGTATGCCCATTGGGATCTGATGCTCTGCTTTGGAAGGTCATTACTTATGGATACAATATGTAACTATTAAGTCACTTCAGATCGTCTATCTGCATGTGGTTTGTGGTCTAATCTCATCATCATCTCTTCAGGGATCTCTTCTCTGTCTCTTCTTGCTGTTTTACTTGCCCTTGTTACACATTTATCCGAGCAGCACAGCACAGCTGCGTGTTCATTCTATTAATCTAGTGGTGGTAATATTTTATTTATTTGAGAAACTATGGGATGATACCTGTTTTGAGATCATAAAGTACTTGAGGGGAATAGTGTGTATCATTGTATGTGCAAGATTGAACTGTACCTGCACCCAGCTGTCTCTCAGCAGTCACTTATTGAATCAATAATTTAGCATTTACTATGCACCAGAGATCAGCTTGAATATAAAGCCTAAGAAATGCTAAAAAAAAAGTATTGAAGTCATAAAGAAGAAACCAAATATATTTTAATATAATATAATATAATGTAATATAAGCTAACGGAAAGCACATTTGTTATCAATCCATAGTGAAGTTAATAGACCTGCTAGGGGCAAACTTCTGAAGAATATTGACTCTTGCTGGAGTTTTAAATAGTGTATAAGTGTTGGCCAGGACACATGGATGGCTGGGGAAGACTTGAGAGACTTACAACTGCGGGTCACACAAGAGTCATAAATATACAACTTCAGTATTACGTGTGAAAAGAGGAAGGAATCTTATCCCGTACTTGGTATTCAAGAAAGATTTCTGGATAATAGGGCACTTACATCGGAGTTGTATGGAACTGTATGAAGTAGCCAGGTGAAAAAAGTGCTGCAAAGTCCTTTCAGAGGTAAGGGGGAAAGAAAAAGAAAATGAGCAGAGGAATAAAGATAAGATACAGGTAAAGAAATTATAAAACTACTTATCCTTTAGGATGTTTAGGGCCAAATGTTGGTAGCAGTCAAGGTTGACAATAGGAGGGAGGCAGCAGCAGCTCAGAGACTAGCCTATCATATTAACAATGCCAGATTAATCGAGCAGGATTGGTAAAGTACTGAGCTGTGTTAGAGAGGAAAGCCTGGGAAAAATTAGCATAAGGTAAATTTTTCTGGCCACCCTTTGGAAAAATAGCTTGGAGACTGGCAGGACTCCCGTAGGTTACTGCTGCTGTAGGGATTTGGATGGTGTGGTGCTGTGGATGAGCACAGAGGAAGGGAGGATGCATAAAAACACTTGGAGGAAAAACATGGCTTTTCTCTAGGGTCATATATTTCTAATCATCAATTCATAATGGAAATATCTCGTTTCATTTTATTGTAGGTGTTTAAGTCTCAGGAGGAGACAAGTAGGATAATCTGTTTCATTCCTTTAGGTTTTCCTATGATTCAAAAATCAGGATTGAGTGAGGAAATATATGATAAGGATGTATTTTGACATTCAAGTGTATTGCTAATCTCTCAGTGAAAATATGTATCGTTTTGGAGAAAAATGTGCCTCTTGTGAATTGCATCTATCTGGCTTACAATTTACAAAAGATTTAAAAAATTTTACTTCACATATACGAAGAGAAGACTCTGCTTATTTTTACACATTCACTTTCACAACCAAAAATTATTTTAAAGTGGTAACTACGTTTTAAAATTTTATCCTTATAAATGTTTAATTGAATTCAGAAAGCCTTAGGAAGGATTCAATCCTAAGGCCATTTTATCCTAGTATGTAAATTCCTATGGTCACTGGGCTTGGGTGTATCTCTTAGCTCCATATCCCCATCTTAGCAACTGTCAGACATAGACAACCCCTTTTACTATTTTATAAATTCAAATGCCTGACGTTCTATTTATATGTCTGTGCCTGTTTTATGCCATTACTCCTACCTTAGGCATTATTCTGTCATTCTCCCACCTGGCGATTAATCATCACAACTCCTTCATAAGCTGCAATAGATTTTCTTACTATGCCCCTAAGCTGCTTGGTTGCTTCTTTGATATACAGTGTTGGTATTATGACAAACATTACATGATTGTTGGGATGTTACTTGAGGTCCTGTGTGCCTGTTACTTCTTGGCATAGTACCTGGGACACATTCACAGCAGTCAGTGAATGCTTGGTATTATTTGTTTCCCATCAGAATGTTGAGATTTCTTGAATACAGAGACAACTTCTTATTTATTTTACTTGGCATGTAGATAAGCTACTTGGAAGCAGGGATACCGACATTCAAAAACTGTTTATTGGATGGGCGCCTGTGGCTCAATAGGCTAATGAGCCAGGCACAAGGCGGCGGGTTCGAATCCCCAGCCCGGGCCCGCCAAACAACAATGATGGCTGCAACCAAAAAATGACTGGGCATTGTGGCGGGTGCCTGTGGTCCCAGCTACTTGGGAGCGGAGGCAGGAGACTCGCTTGAGCCCAGGAGTTGGAGGTTGCTATGAGCTGTGATGCCATGGCACTCTACCCCGGGGGATAGCTTGAAGCTCCGTCTCAAAAAAAAAAAAAAGCTGTTTATTGATTAGATACATCAACAAAATGCCATGGGAAACATTGAATATACTGTCTCAGAATCTTTCAATCCTGTAAGTGAAGGATGCAGATATTTAAATAATGACAATGCAAATGAAGATGGGATACCAGTCAGAGCTGAGTGGGAGCCCAGAAGTATTAGAAGTGAATGGTCTAACCAAGAATTTGCCCTAATTAATGATAATAATAATAATAATGATCTATTTGCTATTAGCAATAATAATTATCATCACTTTGCATCAAAAGCCAATATTTTTATTAAAAGGTATCCCTAATAATAACAATGAAAGAAAATATTAGTAAGAAGTGCAAACATTTATAAAGAACTCTGTACTAAACATTTAGTAACACTTGGATACTTTATTATATTTAGTCATTACAGTAATATTTATCTCAGTTTACAGATGAAGAGAGAGCGAAACAGAGGCTAAGTAGATGGCCACAAGTCATACAACTCTTGGCACACCCATTATTGATACAAGATCTTTCAAACTATTGGGCCAGGCAGCTTAACCAACATGTTAAAATATGAGAAAGATCAGTGAACCATCCTAATGAAGAGAGTTTGGTAAGGTCTCTTAAAACAGGGGTCCATAAGTGAAGAATAAGAATCTGAATGTTCTAAAGGAAAGATTTTAAAAGACTTTTCAATGAGAAAAAGGCAGCTTCCATGGAAGATCATACTTTTCTGAGTCATTTCTTTTTATGGAGTGTACAAGCTTCATTTTCTTTCAGATGTTTAACAACTTTGTAGAGATCAAATTTAATTTGTGCAAAATCGGTAACAATGTAAATAATGCACATATATAGACATGCAAATATGTTCTGTCTGATTAAACTCCAATTGACTTCCTTTTCTACTGTATAAGAACCCAATTACATATCTATTAAGGATGACCTTTACTTGTATTGAAGAGTGTGTGAAACATAACATATGAAAATGTAAAACTTACGTGGGAGTATTTCAAAGAATGGATCCTTACCTAAAATCCACACTGATCTCTAAAAGCACTTTTTTTTTTTTTTT
>CAUYQV010094679.1:0-32742 GCA_963574575.1 Galagoides demidoff
TTTTGAGACAGAGCCTCAAGCTATCCCCCTGGGTAGAGTGCCATGGCATCACAGCTCATAGCAACCTCCAACTCCTGGGCTCAAGCGAGTCTCCTGCCTCCACCTCCCAAGTAGCTGGGACCACAGGTGCCAGCCACAACGCCCAGCCACTTTTTGGTTGCAGCCATCATTGTTATTTGGCGGGCCCGGGCTGGGGATTTGAACCCGCCACCTTAGGTGTACGTGGCTAGCGCCTTAGCCGATTGAGCCACAGGCGCCAAGCCAAGAACTTCACTTTCTAACATGGTTTAGAAAACAATCTTCTATCACCTACTTAAAAGTGTTTTCACAAACTGAAACACCACTAGCAGAAGGCCTGCCATGCCAAGGTCCATTGTCACATTACGCATATAGTGTGGTTCATATAGCATGATTCATTCGCAAACTTGAAGCCCTTCAATCCCCTCCACATCCATAATTCAGATTATGAAGAGCTCGCAAAGATGCGCAGAAAGGCGATTTCAGAGAACGGTCAGGCTCTGAGAAACCCTTGCAAGGCCAGGATTTCAACTCGAGCCGACAACCACCTTAGGCGAAGAGTCCAGCAAACAAAAAAACAGGAGTGGGGGTAGAGTGAGGAGGACTGAGCTGTAGAGAAAGAGACAGCCAGGAATCCACAAGCAAAGAAAACGTTCTTTCTGTTGGAAAGGACTCGAGAAGGCCGAGGGCGTAACCCTAACACTCTGGGAGGCCGAGGCGAATAGATCTCTTGAGCTCACGAGTTCAAGACCAGCCTGAGCAAGAGCGAGAGCTCGTCTCCAAAAAATAGCCCGGCATTGTGGTGGGCGCCTGTAGACCCAGCTGCTTTGGGAGGTTGAGGCAAGAGGATCGCTTGAGCCCAAGAATTTGAGGTTGCTGTAAGCTATGACGCTACAGCACTCTTACGGGTGCAAGAAAGTGAGACTTTGTCTCAAAAGGGGGGGGGGAGGACCCTAGGGAAGGGATAAAAGGTGAGACGCTTACTTACTTCTTATTATCAGTATAGAAGCGTGTTTGAAGCTGAGCCATGGCGGGTGGTCCGCAGAAACGTATGGGGTAGTAGTCAGAGAACGGAGCTCTTGTCTCTCAGGACTACAAAGAGGAACCTCAAAAACTACGCCGCACAGGTAAGCGAGAAGCAGCAGTCTGAGGCCAGCCCGTGCTTTCTCTCCTTAGGTCTCCAGGGCAGAAGGTACCACGAGGCTGCTCCTCCACAGAGGCCCCGCCCACACACATCAATTACCTAGTCCGAGATTTAGGAATCATCGATTCGGACAAACTTTAAAGGCAGTGTGCCTGTTTAATCTTTTGTAGATTTCTTTCCACTTAGGCCTGTGATGAGTTAGGAGGATAAGGAAAGATTCGACTCAAATAGGCTTTTAAAGAAGAAAAAAAAATTGAGGACGCTGTTGTGAACCCGATATATCAAACATAGCTCCTAGATACTACAACTCCCAGAAAGTATCACTTCTCGGTCGCGGTAGCCACTGGGAATTGTAGTCTTTGTGCCATACTTCCCTAAGGATATTTTATTTGCACTAAATCTTCCTAACTCTAGTCAGATATCTGTTAAACATCCTCTGCCTTCATTGACTAAGGTTTTGCCAGGTTTATTTTCTAATGAATACTCCCAATCGAAACCTCATTCGGCCAAGATTTTTCCGGGGTTCTCCGCCTTTAGCCTCAAATTTTAGATATAAGCGAGGAGCGGAAATACGAAAAGAAAAAAGAACGAATCAGAAGGGAAACTGGCGACGGTGGCCGATAGTGGTCTTAATCTCGTGGGACTACAACGAGCTCCCTCGGAGGGGTGCGCCTGCGCATTGTGCTGGTCTCCATGGCGGGACCTCGGAGCCAAGACGAGGTTGAGTAGACTCGTTTTGAATTTTCTCCCCTCTGCTCCGGCGGACTCTCCCCTCCTCGCCTTGTGGGGCTCTCGGCGGCGACAGGAATAGGGGAGTCGGAGGTTTAGCAGAGCTGTCTGCGCCAATGGACCGGACGCTACCTCCCAGCCCCCCTCTCTTCCTCCTCTCTCCTCCTCCCGTCACCTCCTGACCCACCCGGGCTCGATCAACTGCCGTCCTTCGCTCGCAGCAGCAGTTCGGCCCTGGCGGCGGCCTCCGCGTCCCGCCTCGGGGCCTCTTCGGGATCCTCCATGACAGGGCCTACTACCTCCGGCCCGGGAGGGGGCTCGCGGGTCCCGGGGAGGCAGGCTGGAGGAGGAGGAGGAGGTTAAGGTGTCTGGAGGAGGGTTGAGCCCGAGGACACGTCACCTCCAAGGAGAAGGACCCGGACCCCCTGGGTGGAGCGCCCAGCGTGTGGTCTCTTATGTTGCCCCCGTACCCCGCTTTGTTAGGGTCCTTTTCCCCCCTGTCCTCGGCCCTTTTATACTTTATGTTTAAGGGCAAGCATCCTCCCACAACTTCTCCCATTTTTTGTTTTGTTTCGTTTTGTTTTGTTTTTTGTCTTCAAGTTACCCAGTGACTTCTGTCTTGTTCTCAGTGGTCCTAAGTATAGTTCAATATAGTTGTTTTTCTGAGGGAGGATGAATGGAAAGATAACTATCCAGACTTCAAAGTCATTTTTTAAGGCCCTCGGCAGAAAAGCTCCAAGAGAGGGACTTCGAGAGACTGCAGTTTAGAATCAGGCAGAACTGGATTGCAAAATTAATGGGCAGAGCGGTATGTGTGCAGGTGAAGACAACTAAAGCTTTACTTTTTTACCTTGCGTAACGAAGTAGTGCAATTTAAGTGGACGCCTAATAGTTAAATCAGTCGTAGAAAATGAGAAGAGATTTAAAAAATTGACAGCGGAAAAAATGATTTTTATTAGAGAGCCATGACAATAAAAATAGCACTGTTTTCAATTTACTACTCTTATAGAACGAGGAGCCTGGAACCAGAAAGAATTCCTGGGTTCCAATCCTGCCTCTGCTACTTAACCTTTCTGTGCCACAGTTTGGTTAATTGTGAGAATAAAATGACACATGGGGAAAAAAATAGCCACATAGGAATTACTGTATTCGAGCCATGTTCGTTATTACCATCATAATAGTTATCAATTCAAACTTAAAAGCTTTGATGGTGTGAACAAATAAGGGAGAATAGCCACAGGAGTGGAAGAAAAAAAATCTGCTGAAGTCCCAAGAAGTTGCTTGTTAGGGTTGAGCTTGCTAATTAATAGAAGAGGTCCTCCCTTGACCCTTTGATTGATTGTAACGGGAGGATTTGCACATTAAATAAGTTGGGGCACCTGAAGCTTCACACACTTTCTTAACTGAAATCTTGCTATTGAATCCATCTGTTTTGGAAATATATCATTGGTTAAAATATCTTCTTAAAATGTGTAGCGTCAATACAATTTCCTCTTAATTTGGATTGAAAAATATAAAACCTGAATATATGCATAGTAGGACTTTTCAGTTTACAAAGTGGAAATCTTGAATCCACCAAAATATATTTTTCATTTGACCTTTAGTTGTGGAAAAATTAGTTAATAAGTGTTCCAAAGTAACTAAAGACCCAGTTAGTGTGTGTTTGAGTTTTTTTCAATTGTGATTTCTGTGTCATGTCTGGTGTTAGCTCCAGGCATTATCTAGAATAGCTAACATTTTTGCTTTGAGTGGTTTTCTTAAGTTTAGTTAGAACATTAACTGCAAGCTTTCGGTTCTCAGTCATTTTACTATGGTATTGAGAAAGACACATTGTTATCTGGAGAACCACAGTTTGAAAAATGTATTTCTCTTTATTATACCTTTTTTCCCCCTATATATAATGGCATAGTGGAATATGTACAAAACTATCCTTGGGCTTTGAATTCCTAATTGTTTTTTGAGTTTTTTTCCTACTTAGTGTTGAATCTGAACTTAACGCTGTCTGTGATCTTCAGAAAGTTACTTTAAGTTTCAGTTTTCTTATCTATAGAAATAAAAAGATCTACCTTAGAGTTATTGCAAGTATTAAATGAAATAATTTGTAAAACTCTCAAAGAGCAAAGAGGTAAACAAAAGTTTGTATGTGCAGGGCAAGAAATGAGTAGAAACCTAGATTAGGAAAGCTTATAGAGAGGAAAAACTTTAAGAGAAAAGAGATACTGTGGATACCAGCCTTAGATTTTTTTTTTCCCTGAAAAATAAAAAGTTATGGGTTGATTGTCTGAGCTCAGGAGTTTGAGACTAGCCTGAGCAAGAGTGAGACTCCATCTCTAAAAAAAATATCTGCACGCTGTGACAGGTGCCTGTGCTCCCAACTACTTGGGAGGCTGAGGCAAGAGGATCGCTTGAGTCCAAGTTTGAGGTTGCTGTGAGCTATGAGGCCAAGGCACTCTACCATGGGCGAGAAAGTGAGACCCCGTCTCACAAGAAATGTTAATATACTATTGTTTATGTATATTTGTATACATTTACATTTTTATGTTAATTCAACACATAACTTTTAAAACCCATCTTTTAAAAAATTATCCTATCAAAATATTTGATAATTAGGAGTCAATTTTTGACATTAACTGAGTTATAATAATTTTATGCTAACAAAAGGAACATGTCATTTACCTATTTTTGAAAGATGAGGGAAATTTTATTTTCTTAAGTACTTTTGAGCAGTATTTTTAATATGTACTTAAGATCTGACACTGATATTGAATAAATTTTAAGATTCTTTCAAGGGTGTCCAACCTACTGCCCCTGGGCCAATTATGTGAGTACTGTTTTGCTTATCTGTGGTATTCAATATTGCAAAAATTATGCACAGCCTTTTTTTGCTCATCCCCTTTTGTTAGTGTTTGTGTATTCAATGTATGTCCCAAGACAACTCTTCTTCCAATTTATGGCAGAGAAGAAGAAAGATTAGATACTCCTGCTTGGGACATTAACCAAAGTACCTGAAATTTAAGACTAAACTTCAAATGACTTCATCCTTCAGCTACTAGCTCATAGCAACCTCCAACTCCTGGACTCAAGCGAGTCTCCTGCCTTCGCCTCCCAAGTAGCTGGGACCACAGGCGCCCGCCACAGCGCCCAGCCATTTATTTGGTTGCAGCCATCATTGTTGTTTGGTGAGCCCGGGCTGAGGATTCGAACCCGCCACCTTAGGTGTACGGGGCTGGCGCCTTAGCCGATTGAGCCATAGGCGCCGAGCCAAGCGCAAGCTTTCAAACTGGATTGCCACCCTCCTCTGCCTGTTGGTGTCACTTCTAAAGCTTCTTTCTGCCTCAGTGGCGTCCCCTTCAAACTCTGAACATTTTGGCTCCGGGCTTCCTTTTGTCCAACACAACTGCTCCTTTCGTGATTCTTCAGTGATTTTACTAGTAGTCTTCCTCCGTGATCTTTCCAGTGCTGCAGTTTCTCCATCTCCCAGTTCTTCTCCTATCAGTGATCTGGCCTTCCTCATTCATTCTTTTCTTCTCTTCCCTCCCTCCCCTTCCCCTTCCCTCCTTCCTTCTGACAGAGTCTCACTTTGTCACCCTTGGTAGAGTGCTATGCTGTCATAGCTCACAGCAATCTCAAACTCTTGGGCTCAAGTGATCCTCTTGCCTCAGCTTCTCAAGTAGCTGGCACTGCAGCTGCCCACCAGAACACCTATTTTTTTTTTTTTTCACAGGTGAGGTCTCACTCTTGCTCAGGCTGATTTCAAACTCCTGAGCTCAGGTAATCCACCTGCCTCGGCCTCCCAAAGTGTTGGAATTATAGACGTGAGCCCCCCACGCCCAACCACCTTCCTCATTCTTCCTCACCCATTCCCTCCAGTGGTCATATGATGCTTCTTACAATGACTAAGAACTGCAACTCCTCCAAAATCTTATTTTTAACCTTCTGACTCTCCAAGTACTAGTTTCTACCACTTCACTTTCTCAGGGGCCTCTATGCCAAAAATTCTTTAGCTCACGCCAGGATTCAGACTCCATAATTTAAACCCCCTTTAACTGCCTGTAGCTTCCCTCATATTCTCACTTTCCCTGCTTTAGGTCTCACGCTGGCCTTACAGCTGTCCCCTTGCTTGTGCCCCCCAGCTCTTTCTTTTCATTGTTCCATTTCTGACAAAACAGCAACTCTAATAAAATGCAAGATTTGTGCAAGGGAAAGTTCGTTTTAGATGTGGATTTTGCATTTCTAGTTTTCTTCTAAATCCCTACTCATTAACAGAAGTGGTTTGATATTTCCCAAATATATTTTACTTGGTCAAGTTTCACATTCCATTTTAAGTGCTCAGTAAACCCTGGCTTACACAGAACAGTATAATAAAAACAAAGAGTTGTACTTAGTTATAGCAGGAAGGGAATTCATTCATTTTTATCTAAATGACATCCTTAAGTTGGATATGGTGACATGCACCTGTAGCCCCAGCTACCAGGGAGGCTAAGGTAGGAGGATTGCTTGAGCCCAGGAGTTGGAGGCTGTAGTGTCATGATTATGCCTGTGAATAGCCACTGTGCTCTAGCCTGGGAAATGTGGTAAGACCCCATCTCTAAAAAATAAAGTATAAATGAAAGGTGAAAGTAATAAATAACACTCTTGATAACTTTTGGATAAATTGTCATATACATTATTTGGAATAAAGAGAAGGATTTATGTATAGAAAGCTTGCAGTTTCATATCTTATATATATATAATACAGTCAGTGAGATATGAGGGGAGGTTGACTTGAAGTAATAACAATCTGAGGCATATCTACTATAACATTTATTTAGGACACTGTCATCCCTACACTAGTTTATTCTGCATTGAAAATGACACCAGCCTTGTAAGAATCCTCCCTTTCCCCCTCTTCTTTCCATTTTTCTCCGTAAAGAAGTGATATTTTAAGTCTGAATGCATGTGATACAATAAATACCACCTGGCTTTGTGTTTTGCATGGAATTTCCAGGTGCTTGTTGTGTTCATCTTTTCCTTTTTACTGAACTTCTTTAGCGCGGTCAGCACCAGGGCAGGATGGACCATCAGGGGATGGCGATACCTAGTGATCACGGTGGAGGTTTATTGGGTCCTGGTGGATTCCCACCCCTGCTTCCAGTAACAGTTTACCTTTCTGTGTGTGTGTGCCCTCCCAGGTCTACCCCGAACTGCAGATCACCAATGTAGTGGAAGCCAACCAACCGGTGACCATTCAGAACTGGTGCAAGCGGAGCCGGAAGCAGTGCAAGACCCACGGGCACATCGTCATTCCCTACCGCTGCTTAGGTGAGCCAGCCAGACTGGCCTTCACTGTGGTGGCCTGGTCTTTGGGGATGAAAAAGAGGATGCTCTTATTGGGTCACATAATAGACTTGTCCTTCAGCGTGTCACTGCTGCTGTGGACTCCTGTGGTGGAGTTCTGTGCTCTGATGGTATAGGAGCAGTATTTTGGGGTTTCCTGACTCAGAGTGAATTGATCCAGGGTGTTTATTAAAAATACAAATTCCTGGGTCAGTCCCAAGACTGCTGAATGAAATATGGCTGGTGGTGGAACCCAAGAATCCACATTCCACAGATGATTCTCATGTATACTAATTGGCTAGACTTGTGGAATTAGAGCCTGGCATATTACCTCCCATGGACTTCATAGAAAAAAAGAGTCTAATGAGGCTCCAGAATTTTGCTGATTTCTTACAAAAGTCTCCCAGAGCAGCCAACTAAATATTCTTCCTGGTTGGTGGTGGTTGACGAATGGAACTTGGGAAATTTTTTTTCCCTGTTTACATTAAACTAGAGGGAACAATTTCATGACTATAATGGTTTAATGTGTTTCACTCTCTAACCTGAAATTCACTTGAAACTTTTATTTTTGAAATTGAGTAGTTTTATGTGGTATTGTGCTCTTTTTTCCTCTGGAAGCACAGTCATACTTCATCTGTAATCTGACTGGGCTGTTAGTCTTTTCCTAGTTGATATTTTTATGTGACCAGGCATTGTGGAAATCAATAGTCTTTGAACTGATATCTTGCATCGCAATGTTTGTTTCAAGTTAATACATTAGTAGGAAGATTGTAAATAAGGATACAGAAATCTGTGTACGGAGACAGTGGACAAATATTGATATGTATTTTGCATTCTGTTGACTTCTTATAAAGGTTAAAAAGTTTCTACAAGAAATTTCCAAGAGAAAGTAAGGATATTACTGAAGATTTTGGAGATCTGTATAATATTTGGTCAAAAATTAGTGTCATAGAGCAGGTTGATTACTGTTCATGTATATAATTTGGGACATAAATAGAAAACAACGAACATCAGAATGAAGAGTTTGTCTGGTGGATTTACTGCGCACAGTGTAACTGATGAAGAATGTGCAGAAAACCAGATTCTCAAACATTTGATTGTTTAAGAGTTTCTCCATTTGTTTTTATTTCTTATTCCTAATATTTTACAAGGGCTCTATCCCTTTTCTGTCTGACTGGTCAAGAAATGAAGATTTCATCAGATAAAAATAAGTATCACTGAAATACTCGATATGGAGTTCCTGCTTTGAGAAAATGTAGAGGTCATTTGTTTCTAAGAACTGTCCATTCCAGATTAACTTAGTGTACCCAGAAACAAACACAGAGACGTGTGTAGTCCAGTATACATTAGGAGAAAGGAGGTCATGAGTCATTTAATTAAGTGGATTAGTCCTTGTTAATGATTTATTTCTCTTGGTTCCTACTTGGCTGTTCTATGAAATAGTCCAGATACGTTTTAATTAGAATGTAACTCATGAGACCAGGCACTAGACCTTCGGACAAGCATTATTGCCTATGATACCTGGTAGGACACTCAAAACTGTGGTCATCTTTCAAGAGGGAACTTACATTTGAATTATCATTTTATGTAGATCTTCTTGCTTTATAACTCTACTTAGAATTGGAATTTAGTAACAGATGAAATCCACATTAAGATTGTAATATACCACCTACTGCCAGTAGTTCTGGTGACTATCCCTTATCCCCAAATGAGCTAATTCTTCTGCTAACCACTTCCTCTGCCCCTGTTCCCTAAAACTCTCCATCTCTAACAAGCTCTCTTGTAGTAAATATGAATAGAAACTCCAAGTGGACGAACACTACAGTGAGGCATAAAAGATGTAAAAAATGTCTACAGGTCAAAATAGGGATTCAAAAGATTTTATGAAATGACATAAAGGCTATGTTAACCAGTTTGATGAAAATATTTCAAATTGTATGTGAAAACACCACACGGTACCCCAGAATTGCAATAATGTACGTAGTTATCATTTAATAAAAAGATTTTATGGTAATATGATGAAACAGACACTTATTTTATTGTGATCCAACTTCATTATGTACCATTTAGGGAATTACATCCTAAGTGGTGTGATTTTTAATAATTAATCTCATCTATCAAACACTTGTTTGGTAGTAAGTTAAAAACCTCTCCTACCTTATATTTTTAACCACTAAGGAAAGAGACACTGCGTAATGAAGCATTCCACTGACCAGTTCTTGTTGAGCAGGGTGGAGAGGGTTTCAGGAGAGGAAAAGGAGAGGAGCCCGTACAGTTTTCTTTCTCCGGGAAAGTATCAGTCCCCGCCAAGGCTCTGCCATCACCAATTACCAGATTTCTCTTTCATCTTTGCAACAGATTCTGAGCTCCTTGACGGGGATGTACATAATTCAAGAAGACAGGTCATTTTGTGACATATTAAGCAACTTTCTCAGTCTGGTTTAGTATCTGATATGAAATGAGCATGTTGAAACTAACTGTTCTTGGCTAGTAATGGAACTAGATATTCATTAGATACATCTATAGCTCCTTGGCCTATTTGAATCATTTATCATATTTTCTCATTTTATGAATCTCAGCTTTTTTCCATTGGACCTGAAATCAGACTGTAATGTGGCCAGTCGAGCATACACTGTCTCCTACTTCGCCATTAGCTTACATTAGGATTAAAATAATGTGAGTACAGCTTAATTCTTAGATAGTGGCAAATAAAGGTATTACACAAAGTGTACGGGCTGGACGCCTGTGGCTCAAGTGGCTAAGGCGCCAGCCACATACACCTGAGCTGGCAGGTTCGAATCCAGCCCAGGCCTGCCAAACAACAATGACGGGTGCAACTAAAAAAAAGCCAGGTGTTGTGGCAGGCGCCTATAATCCCAGCTACTTGGGAGGCGGAGGCAGGAGAGTCACTTGAGCCCAAGAGTTGGAGGTTGCTGTGAGCTATGAAGCCATAGCACTCTACCCAGGGTGACAGCTTGAGGCTCTGTCTCAAACAAACAAAACAACAACAACAACAACAAACAAAGTGTATGAAATAACCCTGGTGAATATGCATAGGTGTGTCTTGTATTTCAGGAAAAGGATTTAAAAAATGTGGGTGTATCACTCACATGCATTTTATTGGCACTAATATAGCCTGGTCCCAACATTGATTGTCCTACTGTCTGACTTCCTTTTTCCCTTTCCCTTTCATTTCTTCATTCTTTCCTCTTCTCCTTTTCTTCCCTTTCCTCCAATTTCTTAATCTCTTATTCATAGTGATATATTAAGCCCTTTGTAATTGGGCTTAATTGCATAGGGCATGCATTGAAATATTTCCTCTGTGAGAGGGCAGTGCTGACTCTGTTAGTTTCACTTCACAGGCTATATGTGTATATGAGAGTGAGTGAGTGTGTGTGTGTGTGTGTGTGTGTGTGTCTAGAGAGAGAGACAGAGAGGTTGTATCTCTTGCTGTAACTCACCCAGCTATTAAGCGATAGAGTAAGCACCAGAGGTTAAGCTCTTTGATTCTGGTTTGAGACTGAGTCTCACTCTCTCACTCACCACCTCACTCTGGGTGCAGTGGTGTCATTGCAGCTCACTGCAACCTCAAGTTGCAGGGTTCAAGTGATCCTCCTGCCTCAGCTTTCTGAGTATCTGGAACTACAGGGACACACCCCCAAACCTGGCTAATTTTTCTCTTCTTTGTAGAGATGGAGTCTCACTGTTGCTCAGGCTGGTCTGGAACTCCTGGGTTCAGGAGACCTTTTCAGCCTCCCAAAGTGCTAGGATTGTGGGCGTGAGCCACTGTGCCTATCCCATACTTTTGATTCTTGGCTGGGCACGCAGCAGGAGAGAAGCGGGGCAGTCAGAAAGTGAAGCTTCCTCTGTGTTTGCAGCTGGTCCCTGTCAATGGCATCACTGCCTGACTCTGACCCCTGTCACATCGGTGGGGCATTAGACTCTCATGGGAGTTTGAACCCCACCATAAACCACATGTGCGAGGGATCTCAGTTGCTGCTCCTTGTAAGAATCTAATGCCATGAACACCCTTATGTACCCCACTCCCTATCTGGAAAAATTATCTTCTAGGAAAGGAATCCTTGGTGCCAAAGGACCACTGCCTTAGAGTATATTTAAAAAATTATATTAGAGCAGATATTTACCTTATTTACAAATTTGAACTATAGTGGAAATGGTGTGAATTAGAGGCGGTAAATAACTACTTTTTAAAATACGAAGGATGGTGTGTTGATAAAGGAAAGACCCGTGACCCTGGTATAGGATTAATGTCCGCATGATAATATTTTCTACCTTCTAGTAGTCATGGGTAACATTCTTTCATGTCACTGACTGCTTGAACAAAGGATTATTGTTCAGTATTAACGTTAAGTACTTTCTCAAATCTCTGACTGTATCCAAGTATATCTTTTAGACAAAAGATTTTTACTGACCTAGAAAACAAAATACGGTTGTCTTAAACATTAAGCATATTAAAATCCAAAGCAAACCTTGAAGGGAAAAAAATGACTGTTATTTCGGGCACGCAGCCTTCCTAACCTCTCTATCAGATGAAGGATCCAGTGTTGCACTGGGTTATTTTCCTCTAAACGCTGTGTTTGCCTTGGACAGAGCAGCTCTGCAGTCCCTTGCATTTCTTGTCTGGGCAGGGAAAGTCTATCGGGTTGTTTATGCCACTTTCTTCCCATGGGTAGAAGATTTCCCTTGAAAAGGAGTTGGCTTTCTTGCTTTATCTTTTGCTTTTGTTAGTACCTCTGGAACCAGCGCGTAATATCTGTCTTAATCATATGAACATTATATGATTAATCTCATGGAGGATTCAAGCGTATCATTATTACTACTTAAGGAGAATATTTTCTTTGCAAAGCTTTCAGCTCCGTTCCATTTGAATCACTACTCTTCACGTTGAAATTGGACTTTTCTGCTTGTCTCAGGCCAGCAAAGGCAAGGGACTACTATATCTAGAAAAGCAAGATGAATCACTTTTGATTTATACGGGACAAAGTCAGGTTAATAGCTTAATCCAAAATAAGAATCGGAAGAATTCCTTCCTTACCATTTCATTCTGTTTCATTTTTTAATCAAGAATTTCCAAACATGTGAGTAGTAATGACCTTATCAGATATGGTGAGAGGAGAAATTAAAGATACTCAATTTGTCTGAATTTTGCTTTAATGTTTTAATAGGGAAAAGCCTGCCTCGTTTCCCAGGTTGCTCCCCTGGCCTTTGTGTGAATCATCTACGCCCATCTCAATCTTGTTCGGTATGAGAGGGTGTATTTGGCTACTTGGGGAGTGCACAAGGTAGTTCTTTGGATTTGTGATGAAGAACACATCTCCTGGGAGATATCAGCCAATACAGTATTCAGGAATGTTACATGAGACTTTGCCAAACTTTAAGAATGGGGGTAGGGAATGGAAGGACATTTTGACTGTAGACTCTAAGCATTGTGTACACACCTAGTTGTCCCAGCAGAATAATGCAACATGGTACAGAGTTAGTGCCCAGGAGTCCTCCAGTCCCCGGGATGCATGTGCTGAGGCTACATCGAGGGTGGTACTTCCTGAGCCTGGCCCTTTGCACACAAGGATGAAAATTCAAGAATGTTCTATTTCTTAAGGATTGTCTACATCATGATCTCATAAGGAATGACTTGAATCTCTGAGCATTTCCTCATCAGGGAAAGGTAATTAGCCATCCTTGGAGAGATGTCAGACTTTTTTTACGTGGTCTTCCAGGTAAAAAGCAGCTCTTTGAGTGCTCTGAGTTAATCATGCTGCAGAACCAGTATACAAAGTCTCGTTCTCAACTAAGTAAAAGATATGAACAGAGAAGAATTGTTACCAGTGTTTATCGCCAAACAGTGGGATTATAGGTGATTTTGATTTTAGTTAAGCCTTTTACTATAATTTTGTATAGTAAATGAGTGGCTTTTATTATCAGCAAAAGATAGACTATGAAATCATTATGTAAGATTTTGTATCCACCACCCAAGGTGATGGTGGCAGAAAGACAAAGGACTTGAAAGAACACACAGAGTGATGGTTAATTTGTTCTATCCATTGGCAGTTGAGCTTTATGAATTTCATACAGTATTAAATTATAGGAAAATATATTTTTAAAAATACTGTCCTGTCAAAGTAAAAGAATTGCCTCCATTCTTATTGTCTTCAGCCAAATTTAAGTAGCATTAAGTGTCACTAATTCCTCAGGCAGATCCTTGATTTTGTTTAGTTTTTTCTTCCTAATTATTGTATCTGGGTGCGACATTTGCTTCAGGCTGGAATGATGAATGGGAAGAACTTACAAAATCCGGTAAATCCAATCCGGTGAGGAAGGGCTTAGGTCCCCTCCCGTTTGAGGAAGCAGGAAAACCTATAAAAAGTTTTTTTCATCCACCAAGGCTGGTTTTTACGCTTCTTCATCCTGTCTCCACATCAACATTGCCTCTAGCTTGATTTGTTTTCTAAAGCTTGTGGTGAAAGATGAATTAAGATTGACTTTTTTAAAAAACAAAATTTTGACGAGAAAAAAGCATAGTGATTTTTGTTGACTGTTTCCACTTTAGTCTCTGCTTGTTTTCATTACTATACCTGCTTCTTTCTGAGACTTTTAACAAATAAGGTTTGGCTGATAAGAGCTCTTTTAGGGTGGGAAACTCAGTTAAGTCTTTAATTTTTTTCTTTACTGGAGTTATAACTAGGTGTCATAAAGTGATAGAAGTCATTAAAAAGAAAAACACCAGATTGTTTATTGCAGCCCAGTTATAGTTATAGTTATAACTGCTAAGTCACAGAAGAAGCCCAAGTGCCTATCAACTCATGAATGAATCAATAAATTGTGGTATATGTATACCATGGAATATTATGCAGCCTTAAAGAAAGATGGAGACTTTACTTCTTTCATGTTTACATGGATGTGGCTAGAACATATTCTTCTTAGCAAAGTATCTCAAGAATGGAAGAAAAAGTATCCAATGTACTCAGCCCTACTATGAAACCAGTTTATAGTTTTCATATGAAAGCTGTAACCCCCAATTATAGCCTAAGAAGGGGAGAGTGAGGGGAGGGGAGGATGGGTGAAGGGAGGGCGATTGGTGGGACCCCACCTATGGCACATCTTACAAGGGTACATGCGAAATTTACTAAATGTAGAATATAAATGTCTTAATATAATAACTAAGAAAATGTCGTGAAGGCTATGTTAACCATTTGATGAAAATATTTTAAATTGTATATAAAACCAACATTGTGCCCCATGATTGCATTGATGTACACAGCTATAATTTAATAAGAAAAAAAAAAAGAAAAACAAGTTTTGAAAATTTGTTGTAATGCTGTGAGTGTGCTTTGCTAATATTTTCTTGAACACAGAATCCATAGATGTGTGAAAGTCCCAGGTGGTAACATGAAAAAAAACCTTCATGTGTTTGATAGGATTGTCTTCCAAAGCTTCATACATGTTTTTATTGTTTTTAACAGCTGTATAACCATTTCCTCTTTTGCAATCTGCTTTTTCCATCTAACATTTTATACTACTTTTTCTGTGAAATCAAATATTCTGGAAGAGCACATGCAGCACCATGGCAGACACTACAATGTATTTATTCTTTATTTGTGGTCATTTAGGTGGTTTCCTTTATGTTGCGGTGATTGTTATAAATGATGTGATAAACATCCTTGTAGATACATCTGTGTTCAGTTGATTTTACAAAGTTATTGGCTGACTGCCTTAGAAATCTTATAATTGCTTCAGTAAAATATAGGTGCTGTTTAATTGTTTATGAAAGTATGGAGGAAAATTTTAGTACTGATTTGCAATCTTGAGAGTTTAAAACAAGTATAGGTATCCGTATGCATTTTTAACTTAATGAGTTAAAAATTACCTATAATTTATGTTTAAAGCCATTTAAAATAATTTTAAATATTTAAGTTTATTTTTCTAATTTCAGATTAATAGGAGGGTACATATGGTTAGTTAACATTGTTGGTAAAGTCTGACTTATAGTTGAGCCTTTCAGCCAGGAAATGTGTCATATACCTACATATTGCACCTGTTGGGGGGAGCTTGCTGAGCCTCCCCGCCTTTTTGAATTTGGGTTGATCTAATTTCAACTTAGTATTGAGTACATGGGATGGTTGATTTGTCATTCTTGAGATACTTAGGAGAATATTCTCCAAATCTTTCCAGGTAAATACAAAAGATGTAAAGTCATCATCTTTTTTATGGCTGAATAGTATTCCATGGTATAGATATACCACAGTTTATTAATCCATTCATGAGTTGACAGGCACTTGGGTTGTTGCCACATCTTTGTCATTGTGAACAGAGAGGCTATAAATATTTGAATGTTAAACTATTTGAAACTTCTCCAAATTTCCAACATAGGAAACAGTTAATTGACTACTCACAGAGAAATAAGAACTACAAAAATGACTAATGAAAGGTCAAACTTACATATCCATTGCATAAATATATTGATTACATACAATGATTGAACCCTGGAGATGGGTAAAATGTGGTTCCTACTTTTAAAGAGTTTATGTTGTATGCCTGGATATAGAGGATTATAGTAGAGAAATCTAAGGAAGACTTGGCAGAAAGTGGCATTTTAGCTAAGACTTTAAGGGTGAGGGCAAAAATGAAGATATATTTTAGGTATTTAGACAAAGAGTGGGCCAAGTTCTCAAGGTAGGAGCTGAAAGGATACGTGTAGAAGAATGTGGTTCACTGGTTTCGGGACGAGGTAATTGGTCGTGATAAGGGTAGTAGTTTTTAAAAAGCATTGCCATTTCATTCATTTGTTATAGATAGCATGTTAATTTAAATTTGTATACAGATTATTATTTTCAAGCTGATATTGAATACATACCTCCTTTATGGATATTCATGGTACTTTTTGGGTTTTGGCAATTAAGTTTAGAATTTCTGAGAGAAGTTTTTTAAAGCTATTAATCTAAGCATTTTTAAAAAATTAGTAAACCCTTGGGTAGGGCGTCATCTGCTGCTTCACTTAGTCATGCTTTGCCACTTTTACATGAAATATCAATGCTGTTGAAGTTGGATCACTAACTGTACATGTATATTGTAGGTTTCACCAAGAGATACTTCAATAGGAAAATAAAATTGGAGGTGACTTTGGGTTATCTGTATGAGTGAGTTATGACCCCTGTGTTTTGCAGTTTGGTTTAGTAAAGATGAATAAAGCATATTTTGTGTTCTTTTAGAGACTGCTTGCGTGTTTTTTCCCCACAGACAGTAGGTACAGGGTAAAAAATAACAGACATTAGCATCCACAGAAGAAAAGTCACATATATTTGAAATTTCACATAGACATGGTTACATTGTCAGCCGTTATTGCCTACTTTATATGGAGGAAACAAAAATGCCTTTAGGTTTAATAATGTTAACTGAACACAGTGGATTTCTGTTGAGTTTTTATTTCTTTCTGTGTTAGGGAACGGATGGTCATCTTAGGTTTTGTAGTTTGAAACAAGCTTTCCTGGGCCAGCCAGTAAGCGGTTGCTTCTGTTTTACATCTGTATAATTCAGTCTTGGAAATCATTAGATAATTCCCATGACATTTCAGCTTGCTGTTTTGATATCAATATGGAAAAATAATGTTTTCAGCTAATCTCAAGCTCTTTTTTTTTTTTCCACAGAATAGTACAGGATACACACATTTTGATTATGTGATTTGCTTTTGTACATTTTAACTCAGTTATAAATGTGCCCTTCACTCAGAAGGCTATGTCTCTTTGCTTTGCTATTCTCTTTTGTTTGGAGGTAAATGATTACAAATGATTATGATAGGCAATTAAGGAAGAAAAGGGACTTTGATCAATGTTCTCTTTTTACTCTGGCGGTGTGCCGCCTGCCTTCCCTCCCTCACCCCAGCAGAGAAAAGAAACCTTTTCCCTCTTGTCTTTAGAACTCACTTCTCATGATATTTCCCAAAACAAAAAACTTGAGATCCTGTCTTGATTTTTTTTTTTGACAATTCAAACCAGTAAATAACTTTGCAAATGGCTATGGTAGAAAATATCATTTTTGTGTAAACAGAACCCATGAAAGACTTTGGGATTTAGGGATCCAGGTTTTGTGTCATGTGAATAATTGGAACCAGATGAAGAGTATGAAATGTGAGGAATTTTTTTAGGTGGTATAGGCAGCTCTTGTTATAGCTCCTGGGGTAGGCAAGTGGCTTAAATGCAACATAAAAAAGTGGCATTAACTGAATTAATCTGGGCCTTTACCATGAAACCCACATTTCTATTATGATTTAAACAGTGAAATACCTTTAAGTTAGTTATAGAAATCACATAAAATACATTAGACATAGACTTAGCACTGTAACAAATTATAGAGAACTTCTGATGTATTTTTCCTCTGGGAAAAGAGCTAAACAATTTTTTCTAGTCTTACAGTTTTTCACTTTTAATATTGTGATTTAGGTACAGTATCTTTATAATAATTCCAGCAGCATCCATTAAAGTATAACTCCTCATTTACGTAGTATGACGAGAAGAGTTAATGATATTAAGAATACTGAGATGAAATTAGGAAGAACATTTTTCCTCCGGTATTTTAAGACTTATTTTAAAAGTTATTTGATGTTTGTATTTAGATAAGAATTGACTACAAAGCAGTGAGGGAAAAAGTATGATATTTGTTTCTTTTCAGTTGTACACAGAAAGAGCATCCAGGATGTAAGAAATGACATACAGATGACTCTAAAGCCTGATTCAGAATGTAGTTCAATTTCAATATCAAAGGTTGCTATGAAATGTTCAGATTTTAGCACTTGACAAAGAAAGCTCTCAGTATTTGTTTTACTCTACAGTCCAGAGATAAATTATGTTCTTTCTTTTTTCTCCCGGTGGTTATTGAGTGGCTTCATTAAATTTTCCCTGTCTTCATTATCCCTTGATAAATTTCAGGTCTTGCTGGCGACGCATCCCGGGAGTGCCTGTCTGTTTTTTCCCTCCTGTCAGTGAGTCTTTGGCTTGGGTTTTGAAACCCCCCGGTGATGGCAAGTCTCAGGGCAGCAGCTGTGAGACAGTCTGGAGAGCAGCGGGTGCAGATTGGAGGAGAAGGGAGCAGGTCCCAGGAGGGAGGCCTCCGGGAAGATGCGCTGAGGGGCCACTGCCTGCCTTACGGGGCTCCCCTGCACTTGGCATGATTTCCAGGTTCTGAGAGGGAGTTTGGGAAAGAGATAGAACTGATTGGTGTATTAACAATGAAGCAAAATTTTAAGATAGAGCAAGTACAAACTTTAAACAAAGGAAAAAAGTTCAAGAATAGCAAAATGTGTGAGTAATTTTGGAATATTCATAATCCAGATGCTACGTGCATGATAAGACTATGCTGGTGGGATGGAGGGGGGGAACAGGGTGCGGCCAAGGGTGAAATAATCCATGGTAGGATGACTACGGTGGAAACAAACAAAAAAAAAAAAATCAAGAAAATAGGTGTTTAAGCACAGAGTTTAGAAAGGTGGGGGTAACCGAAGAGACCACTACATGATATAGTAGGGAAAGATTTTTTTCCCCTTACTGTGGGTAATTGATCAACTAGGCCTATGTTAGATGGGAGAAAGAAGTCAGGTTCAATATTTATAGGAATTTTTTTAATGTAGAAAATTTTTCTTTAATATAGTCTATTGAGTTTATTCTTTTATATCTTTGCATATGAAAGAGTCTTCTGTTCAAAAAGATAATGTTTTTGTTTAACTCCTTTTCAACATACGTTTTACCATTACTGTTATTGCAATAGACGTAGGGGTAGGAGTGTTTTTTGTTACATGTTTGAATTATATAGTGGTGGCGACAGAGCTTATACATGTACCTATTAGAATAGTGTATACATTGTACACAGTAATGTTTGATTAGAAAATTTTTTTAAAATTAAGAGTTGCCATTCAATTTACTATTATAAAGTACTGTAGCTGTCTAACTTTGGGTTAAAGGTAAACTGATCTAGTAGAGCTGAGCTTGCTCTGTCCTATATAGCAATTTTATAAGATGCTTCCTTTTACTTGGGTATAATTTGTGTCTGTATAAAATTACAGACATTGCCTTTATACCTATTTGATAGGATATAGGAAAGAATATCCCTAGTAACGATGTTGTAGCGGTTTGTAGTTGTGACGATTTTACTCTGAAAACGTGTTGATCTGTTTTAGTAACAGGTGTTTGTTCAGGGACTTCCAAGTGACATGATCAAAACGAGATTCATCTACCCTGAATGTTCTTCCCTGACCACAAATCTCTTTAAACTCTCAATCCTAATTAATAACCTACTTAATAAGATGTTGTGAACTTTTTTATGTAAGATGAGTGGTTGCTATAAGAATAGGAGGAAGAGGGATGGTGCGACCTGGAGCGTATGGTTAAAGCTGCTTAAAAAAGGGTGGAGCCATGATACAGATCTTCAGGGCTATGTAAAGAAATGATGAGGTGTGAGCTAAACATGTGTGGGGATGTTCCAAGGAAGAGAGTTTGTGTTGGTAGTATTGGGAAATACTGGTGGAAAGAAAGTTAGTATAGAACTAAGATAGTTGATTATTTAAATTTGCAACAGTGTAGAAATTACATTTTTAGTTTGGAAAGATATTTTTTTTGAGACAGAGTCTCACTTTGTCACCCTTGGTAGAGTCCCGTGGCATCATAGTTCAAGCAACCTCAGACTCTTGGGCTTAAGTGATTCTCTTGCCTCAGCCTCCCAAGTAACTGGGACTACAGGCATCCGCCACTACACCTGGCTACTTTTGTTGTTGTAGTTGTTATTGTTGTTTGGCAGGCCCTGGGCTGGATTTGAACCCACCAGCTCCGGTGTATATGACTGGTGCCCTAGCCACTGAGCTACACGTGCCCAGCCGAGGAAAGGTATTCATTCTTTTGCTTATTTCCTTTATCTGGTGTTCAGAAAAATATCTGAGTGTTCAATGTTATTTCATTTATATTAAACAAGCAAATCATTTCTCAGATACCCTCTTTCTTAAATCTTGTCACCCAGTATGTGTTATGCATCAGGATAAATCCTATTATGTCAGTTCTTTTAATAGATGGTACAATTGGATTAGAGAAAAAGATTGTCCTCTAGAATCATATTTTTGTAACCTGTAATATCCTGTGATATAGCTCCTCCTTCTCTTTGAATTTTAATAGCAAGCTCCTAAGGGGGTAATAGGTTGGGAGAAAGTATGAGAATAACTGGGTGTGAGGACCCAATGAGGTGAAAGTGTTAGATTGGGAATAGTGCATGGTGCTGAAGATTCAGAATGCTTTCCTGCAGTGCTCATACATTTGGAAATACAGGAATTATTTTTTGTTTAAAATGTAAGCTCTTCAATCATTGGGACTTTTGTTCATTCACTGCATTATCCCAAGGGCTTCAAACATGTCTTGGTACATAGTATAACACATACTTGGTAAGTATATGTCAAAGGAATGGAGGAGTTAACACAATTTTGAAAGAGGAAAGGAAAAAGCAGGGATAATCCAAACATTCGGAAGGCAGCGATTTCTCACTGGCCTGAAAGAATTTGAGTTGACCCACATAGGAAGGGCAGGGGTTTTTCCGTGCGTGTGTGTTTTGAGACAAGAGTCTTGCTCTGTTGCCCTCACTAGAGAGCCATGCCTCAGCTTAGCTTACAATAACCTTAAACTCCTCAACTCTAGTGATCCTCCTGCCTCAGCCTCCTAAGTAGCTGGAGCTACAAATGTGCACTACCCTATCCAGCTAATTTTTAGTAGAGACTCACTTTGCTCAGGCTGGTCTCAAACTCCTGTGCTCAAGGATTCCTTCTGCCTCGGCCTCCCGGAGTGTTAGGTGTTAGGGTTATAGGCATGAGCTACTGCACCCGACCAGAAAGGCTGGTTTTTTTTTTAAACCACCAAGAAAAAAACAAGAATCTTAAATTATGAATAAACCACGTGTCTTTGCATCTTGATAAAAGGACATTAAACTTTAGGAAATAGGGTCAGAACTGCCTTATACATGTCTAGCAAAAAGTCAGTGTCTATCAGAATCATCTGTGTATAGAGAGAAAATACATCTTTAGATTACTTGATGATAATTTCATTGCCCTTAACTTTTAAATATAACGATAAAGGATAGTTCTAACAGAAATCTACCTCTGTTTTTCACAGTAGTAATGGATTCTAGTTAAGAGTTGGATACTGTTTGTGAATGCTAAATATCAACTCCAGCCATCACATTTAGACGTCTTTATTAAATGTTTAGATGCATGTGGTGTTTTAGGGGGTGCTTACTGTAGATGTAGGTATCTCCTTTTAGAGCTTTAAATCTTTTTATGCCATTAAAATTTGGGGGGCATTTTGTTGATTTACTGATCGAGTATATGTATTCAAGAATATTGCCCAACTTGCATTCCCCCAAATCTTTCCCTTCGTATTTACTACTTTGGCAGAATATGGCACAGTCCTATTTAAATCTGTTACAGGTTTGGATGTCACCCTCTTAATTCGCCCGATGGTATCTTTATCAGCTGGCAGGATAATTAGTTTCTCAGGGTTGCTGTGTTCCTGTTCCTGTAACTTTTGCTTTATTGAAGCTTAGAACTGATCATAAGAGAGGGACTTACGATGTTCTTTAAGTATATTTAATATTAATGTTCAGTTTTCCAAGATGTTGTCCTCTTGTTTTACCACTTAAATACTTAGAGTTTGTTTTCTTTTTCCACTTCTGTTCCAAATTATTGGTTAAGTCTAAATTCCCAGGTCACCATGCACATGTTTTCTTTAGTAGAGTCTTTAACCTCATTGTATCTGATCTTGACTTCATAAAGACCTTTGGCCTGCTCAGCTTTTATTTAATTTCACATATCAGCAGTATTTGGCCTTCTCATGTTCTCCTTCAGAGCTGCCTAGACACTCCAGTCTTGTGACTCTATCTGTTCCTTTAAGTTTCACCCTTGCCCTGTCTGTTCACAGCCCAGCTTCTCCAGATGGTAGTGAGAAGTTCCCGTGTGATCCTCTGAAGCTGCACCTCTCTCCTCCTCTGTTGTCAGGCAGGAGCTCTTTGCTGTCGCTCACACTGTCAGACCCATTGGGTGGCGATGTTCTGCGGCTGACCCTGTTGCCCTCGCCCCCCACCATTGCCATGGTGTTGCTTCTGTTTTTCTTTCTGCTGTCCCCAGATCTCCTTTGGGGCTCAATTTTTGGCCACCCGTTTGAGAAATTCCAAATATAAATATTTTATAGGTATCTTCCCAGGTCGTTCATTTCTTCACAATATACAGACTTCCTCAAAGGTCTCATCATCTTCCTAAAGTGCTGGGCAGATGACTCCTAAGTGACAAGGTCTACGCCAAGCCACATACACGTTATTATTATGATTTTGAGACAGAGTTTCAGTATGTCACCCTTCTTAGAGTGCTGTGGAGTCACACAGCTCACCGCAACCTCAAACTCTTGGACGTGATTCTCTTGCCTCAGCCTTCCAAGTAGGTGGGACTACAGGCACCTGCCACAACACCTGGCTGTTCTTGTTGTCATTGTTTAGCAGGCCCAGGCCGGGTTTGAACCCACTAGCCCTGGTGCATGTGGCCGGCGCCCTCACCACTGAGCTACAGGCACTGTGCCCTTCATACATGTTATTTACTCAACCTTTTCTTGTGAATACTCCACCAAGAATTCTGATTCCATGTGATCTCAGAATATTGACTCTTATTTTACCTGGACATTTCATCTAAGATATGCACTAGTTCTTTATCAATAAATGGCAAATTCATGCTCCTTAAGGTAAGCAGAGAACACAGGCATGTGGGCTGTTCCATTTTTCTCTATTGATTTACTGTTGAATATCATTTGGAATAAAAATCTGCTTTTAAGCCAAAGGATAGAATTGTTCCTAGCTTTGATTAAAGTCTCCAGGACTTTTAATTTTATGCAGAATTAATTAAATTTGAATAAGCTTAATATAGAAACCCTACTATTGATGCAGAAACAGACTCCATACTGGGCTATTACCAGAACCAAGTATTTTTGCTGTTATTGCTGTTTTGTTTTTTCTGCTGGTTAATGATAATTAGTATGCAAGAATAAAATGAATCAAGCTTAAATCCCTAGGAGACATTTATGTATTGTTTTCTAACATTTTTCAAAGAAGTAAAAAGGTAGGTGACGAAGCAAAAATTCAACTTTAAAAGGATTTTAAGTACTTTAACGTAAATAAAAGACTTCTTACAAAGTCTTTTTTTTTTTTTTTTTTAAACATAGAAGTGTTCTCAAAGTTGGGATTATCATCCTGCACTGTCAGGAGACCTTCCAGTTGCACTAAAATGTATAACTTAGAACAAAGGATTTAATCATCTGAAAGTAAACCTGGAAACCCAGAAAACTGTCCTCATGTAGAAATGCCAGTTGAACAGCTGCCTAAATGGATATAGAACAACAATGTGGTCTAGTTAAGTGGTCAGAATCCAGAAAAACCCCCGTATTACTGATTATCTATTGTTGTAGTTGATGAATGTTCATTTGCACGTGAGAACTATTATCAAAGATGTCTTTTGTACTTCTTTTCTGTAACAGTTGACTTTTCAAGCTGAAAGAGAAAGCCTTAGTAATACACATTGTCCAAGGACTTATAAATAGCCAACTCCCTGCCATAGAAACTTAAAAGCTAAGGCTTTGAGGTATCCAGACAGTTTGAACATAAACCAAAAGTAAAGTGAATATCTAAAATTAGGTAATGGCATGAGTGGGAGGGGATCAGGCCAAGAGAAAAAACTGACCTTTTGATCTTTTTTCTTCCTTGTGGGTGACCTTGAGTACACACTTCATTTAACCATTGAATGGGTCACCTTAAGCTTAGATAATGAAGATTCTATGGTCTGTTAACTTGATTGGTGTTAGAAAGTCTGCCGTTAGTCCCCAAATGGTAAATTCACTCCTGCTGTTATCAAAAGCAAAGTCTTTACTCGACCACAACACTATGTTAAAACATCTCAGATCTTAACTATCATTTGCCTTTAACATACATTTAAATCATCTTTAAGATTTTAAATGCACTATTTGTGATGAAGGATACCCCCCCTAAGTATAAAGCCGTAAGCACACAGTTCCCTCATTACTAAATGCTAAATACAAAGTGGGAGGTTTGCTTTCTTCAGACACTTTTCTTAAGCTTCAGTGTGTAACATGGCCTTACTTGGAAAGAATAGTTAAGCCTTGGTTTGATTTAAAGGCAGAGTTTCTGTCTGCCTGGAATGCTCGCTCTTCAAAATATGTGCTCCCTGGAGAGATAAGCTGAAGATGGAGTTTTCACGAGACTTGGGACTGTTGACCTGGAAGATGTTTGGGGTGAAGGGTTGGGGTCGAGCACAGTCACCCTGCTTTCTGATTGAGTAGGGCTGAGAAAGGAAGGCGGGGCTTGTTGCGCACAGAAGGGAGACATCGTCTGACCGGGTTTGAAGCCTGAACGCGCCTGCGTTTGAAGCCTTGCTTTACAGCCTAGGAGAATTTTAAACTGCTGCATCTGTAAATGTGTTGCAGCCTGTAATGACGCATATTTAAATGATTTTGCATCTAAACAAACGCGTTCACTCTCTGCCTGGTGTGTAAAATTTGAATGGCACTTGTGCTCTGTCTGAAAGGAACAGACGTTTTCATTATAAAATTCAGTCAAGCAGAAAAGTAGCAAAGGGAGCAGAAATTTCTATTTACATCAGTGATTGAAGTTGGAGTGATAAAGAAGATGACTAGGTTGAAGGACAACCTTGTTCTCATCCCGCTGTATGACATGGGATTTTATCAGTTTGGAATTAGTTTTTCTACCTGTGTTATTGAGGTAGACTCTGATCAGAAGTCTCAAATTATACGTATCCTTGAACCTTAGATTTCTCTTGGTGTTTAGATTGTTTGTTTTTTTTTTAGTTATCTATAAACAATATCCTTTCTCTTAAAATCCAGTGTTTATTAGACATGAAGGCGAATTAGTTGTGTTAGCTCTATGTACTGTTATCACAGAGATTTGCAGTCCCTCTTCGCTTTTGCAAGTATCAGCAGGTATAGACAGATAACTCAGCAGCCACTGACAACCTCCAGTTGCCACTGGATTAGAGAAATGGATCAGAATTCTCCTGGGGAATTTTCTGCTAAAGGATAGTTGGTGATCTACCTTTTGGGAGCCGTAAGTTAGTTAAACCCTCTTTCCTAGAAGTCCAGAAATCCAATTATTTCAACTCTCTGAGGAGTGATAAGCTCTGGCAAATTGATTTGCAATAATGAAACTAAGCCTTGTTTACAAATCTGAGTGTTAATTTCTAAGTCCATAGTAGAATGGGAACAGAAAGACAGATTCTGAGTTATCTGAGGATTATCTATATTTGAAAATTTTTTTGAGACATGACTCAGAAGGCATGTGGGTCATTTCTAAAAGATGTTTTTATTGAGGAGGTTGTTGAATCATGTATACTTTATTCTATCTGTAATTCCAGATATTGTTACCAGTACAATGGCAAAATTCTGATCCTTTTTCTCTCTCTTCCAACAATTCAGAAACTTACAGCAGTGCTCTACTACCTGGTAAAAGTACCAATTTCAAGTACTATGTCTTAATTTCGTCCTAGCTAGCTCTTCTGTTAAATGCAGCAACATTGTGGTTTTTGTTTGTTTTCATTCTCTATATTTTATCTACTTTCTTTTGCCCTAAATAGTTCTGTGTTTTTTAAGTTATAAAATTTTCTGGGAGGTTTTAAGTTGGAACACCCCCAAAATGTAGAAAACCTTTTTCCTGATTGGGTGAATTACATTGGCTCTGAAGGGTAGACTGGCATCTGGGCATGATGAGCAGGACGGCAATGGATGTAAGGCTGGGCAGGTCAATGACATGAAGGTGGCACAACCTCCTCTGATAACTTCTGACAATTAGGAAGCGTCTAGGAACTGAGGGTCATGATGCAGAGGGAGAGGAAAGTACTGAAGGGTGAATTTGCTCGAGTCAGAAAGTGGTTTGCTAGAGTGCAGTGTCTGAGTGGGACAGCATCGGATGTCCAGCTTTGAGAGTGCAGGGAAAGTACAGTCCCATGGCCTTCTGATCCATGGGCATAAACTGGCGGTAAGTGATCTATTGAGATAGTGGAAATACAGCATTGAGGGAAAGGAGGAATGGGGCTCAACAACCAGGTAGGATGGTTTTCAGCAGGACCCAGTGCTTTGGGCTCCCTGAAATATTCAGTGTTGCTTCTCTTCCCTTCTCCTGCTTCCAGAGAAGAAGGATTTTGACCCAAGGAATCACTCATTGCTTTTTGGGTACAGTCCCGGGATCTGATAGTCAGTTGGGCCCTGGGTTCTCGTACATTTGCTAAAAGTAGAACCTTCTGAGTAGAGGTGTTCAGCAAACAGAAAGGTCAAGTGGAAGGTCACAATCGAAGGAGTAGAGGAGATTGTCAAACCCTTAGGCGTAGACGGTGCGTCTGAGTGGGAAAGTAACAAAAGCAGAGAGTAGAAGACCAGAGTCCTCCTTTTAAAATGAGAATTGTTAAAAGATGAGTCCATGAGAGGGAAAGAACGATAGAAGAGAGAGACCCAGTGTTGTCTGGACTGGGGCAAGCTGGAGAAGCTGAACTTAAGGATGGAAGCGAGGTGGCTGAGCAGACAGGGGACCTGAAGGCTGAGAAGAGATGTATGCACTTGTTGCTGTTGAGCTGCAAAGATGACTTGCAGATTGCACATTGTTGGAGCAAAGCCAGGTGGTGATAGTAGGAAAGAAAAGTCCGGGGTGTGAGAGTGACAGTCCACAGCTGCTTTGAGAAGTTACCTGTGAAAATGCCTCTTCCTGTCTTGAGAATAGCCAGCTTCAAAAGTGGCTTTCTGAGGATGGCGTATGGAAAAAGCATGCTGTGTATTTTTACCTCCCTGTATGATTTAAGGTTTTGGTAATGGGACTGGTGGTTCCCTTGCCTCACCGTACATCAGCCCGGTTGGTATTTTGTGAGTAATTATGTGGCTTTTTAAAAGCCCCATAGATAGCCCTAATTAATTGCATCTTTAACATCTATTGGGCTTTGAGTTTTTTTAATAAGGCAGAAAGAAAGGAAATTGTTAAGAGAAAGCAACCAGCGAGGGATGCTTTTATTTTCAAGAAACAAAATAGGGAATTTAGGAGGATCCCTAGAATGTCTGCTTTTCAGCTCATCTCTCAGGATGTAGAGGACTGAACAAAGCTAAGGTAGGTTCTAGGCTAAGCAAACACTTGATTCAATTTCTGCATCCAAATTAATCCCATACTTACAAATACTAATTATGAGAACTGCAAAAGGAGACATGGGGAAGATGTGCCGTTTGCTGTAATAGGGTTCTGGCAGTAACAAGTGGAATTCTCGTGGTAAACCTCTCGGAGACTGAAATGTGTGCTCTGAGGGTGGCGCATGTAGGGAGACTGTGCATACAATGTCTGCATGTTCCATTTGGGGTTTCTCCGTCTGGGTCTCTATTTTTGGCTTCAGATTTTCTCCCATAACCTCAGCCTGTCTACAGCCAGCTCACCACTGCTTGAAAGGTATTTCTGATCTCTAAAATTTGATGCCAAGTCTGTACCCCAATGTGGCTGGTAGCCACACGTGCCCAAACTTGAAGATGTGAAGTGTGGCTGGTCCCAATGGTGTTCTAAGTGTAAAACACACGCCCGACATCACAGAGTGTCAGGCTGGGTGAAACAAAGAATATAGAATGTTGGTAAGAATTATCGACGCTGATTACATGTTGAAATAACAAAATTTAGGATATGCAGTGTTAAGTTATATTACTAAAATTAATTTTAACAGTTTCTTTTTACATTTTTAATGTGGCTCCTAGTAATTTAAAATTACACATGTGGCCTGCAGTATGTGTTTGTTGGATAAAGCTGCTCTAAGCCCTTTTGGTGCAGGCTTAGGTCTTAGTTCTTTTCGATTCTTTATGGAACTGGGTACAGAGTGGTATTTAGCAATGCTCAGTGGTAGCAGAGATAATCTCTTCAAATGAAACCAAATTGGGTTAGGTATGAATTTTTATTCTTGTCCTTCATCCAATTTGAACCTCTCTGGCCTAGAATCATTCACAACACCACCTTTTAATATACGTAAGTCACTGCATCCACCTGCATCATTGTCTTGTTTTCAAATCTAGAACTCTTCCTACCATATTTTGTAACCTGCACAGTTAAAGAAAAGGCAGGCAAGGAGCAGCATGGCTCTCAGAGTTGTAGAAAAAAGGCACTCAGTCCTAAAGATGGTGTCAGAATGACAAATCTATGGGACAGGCATAGGCTTAGAGAAAGGGTGAAAGATTATTTTTTAACTTTTGAAAGAACAAACTAAGCCAGTCACAAAAAGACATGTGATTTCACTTATATGTGATAACTACGATAGTGAAATTCAAAAAGATAGAAAGCAGAGCAGTGGTCGGGCACAGTGGCTCACGCCTGTAATCCTAACACTCTGGGAGGCTGAGGCAGGTGGATTGCTGGAGCTCACGAGTTTGAGATCAGCCTGAGCAAGACCCCATCTCTACTAGAAATAGAAAAACTAGCCAGGTGTTGTGGGCTTTTGGAGTCCCAGTTACTCGGGAGGCTGAGGCAAAAGGATTGTACAAGCCCAAGAGACAAGGTTGCTGTGAGCTATGACAACATGGCACTCTACCCAGGGTGACAGAGTGAGACTCTGTCTTAAAAAAAAAAAAAAAGGAAAAAAGAAAACAGAAATGTGATCACCAGGGACTGCAGAGATGGAGAGATGAAGAGTCAATTAATGGTGTTCATGGTTTTATTTGTGCAAGATAAAGTATTCTGGAAGTGGCAGGCGGTGATGCTTGTACCACAGTGTGAATGTACATCACACCACCGAACTGTACACTTAAAAGTGGTTAAGTAAAAAGTGTCTTTGAATGCAATAACCTGTAATCTAAAAATAAGGAAAAACTTAATGAGTAGTTATCATGTATAACCTTAACCTTGCTGCCTGAAGGAGCAGCTGAATTTTATCACTTGGGAGCTTATTAAGAGACTCAGTCCCATCTTGAACTTGTCCAATCAGAACCTGCAGTGTAACAAGATCCCCAGGTGATCTACATGCATGTTAAAGCTTGAAAAGCCCAATTCTAAACATCATTTCTGTTAGTGTGGTCCAGGAGCCCTCTGAATCAGAGACATTCTGGGTAGATCTGTCTTAGACCCATCCAGATCACATCTCAGATTTAGGCTGTGGGGCTGGGAAGAAGAATCTCCAGTCTGATCCCTGGTGATGGCTCACATCTGTAATCTTAGCACTCTGGGAGGCTGTGGTGGTAGAATTGCTTGAGGTGAGGTCAGGAGTTCAAGACCAGCCTGAGCAAGAGTGAGACACGCCCCCCCATCTCCACTAAATTTGGGGGGCATTATGGTGGTCATCTTACACCATAGCACTCAAACATGGGGCAATAGAGTGAGACTGTTTCAGGAGAAAAAAATATCCTTAGTCATTTTGAAGCATGTTAGAGTTTGAGAAGCCCTGATCTGGAAAGATTTAACAACCATATTTTCACAATTCCATCTTTATTACAAAAATGAGTGACCAAGAAAATCCTATTGATAAAAATCAAGAATATATGTAATAATTAAGGCAGTAACAAAGAGGCAACCGAAATAGCTGGGGTGACCTATCTTGGATTGGTCAGTGAGAAGTAGACCATTGTAGACTCATTGTCCAGTGAGGCAGTGAACAGTGGGGTGAGGGTAGGGGTCTAGTCTAGATGTTATTAGCTTTGCTGAAAACCACCAGGATTGATTTGTAAACGGGAATTGAATTCTATGGCCATTTAGTTTACATTCTTTAGACAAAGTTTGGAAAGCAAAGAATTTCCTTTATTATTGATACATATGTGATTATTCTGAAATTCTTGAACTTTTAAAAAATTTAAATACCACATGTTACATCTTTTGTATTAACCTGATGGAGTTGCAACACATTCTTCTAAGTATCATAATAACAAAAAAGCCAGTGTCCAATGTACTCAATACTAACATGAAGCCCGTAGATGAACTAATACACACTCACACCAGAGAAAAACTCAATTCAACTCAAGTTGGAGGGGGCAGGCGGGAGGAGAAAGAGGGGAAGAGGATGGGGGATTGGTGAGCTTCCACTTAATGGGTCCAATGCAAGGGTAGGTGGCCCACCTCCTGGGCGTGGGACACAACTACAACAGGGACTTTACCTAACAAATGCAAACATCCTACACTAATAGTTGGTACCCAGAAAATAAAAGAAAGTAAAAGTCATGTTACTGACACAAATTACTTTTGCTAAGAAAATCTCAAACCCAGCTCCCGCTCAGTGTTATAGGTGCTGTGGGTGATATGGAAGCAAGTATGTCCCTCTTACTTGAAATGTTAAGTGGAGGTGTTACAATTTTGTTTTAAATAGACTATGTTTTTACAAGAGCTTCAGATTTACAGAAAAATTGAGAGGATTGTACAGAGAGTTCCCAATACTTGGCACCCAGTTTTCCCTTTTAACATCTTACATTCATAGGGTATACTTGTTAACATTCATGAGTCAATTCTGATATGTTAGCATTAACTAAAGCCCAGATTTTATCCAGATTTCCTTAGTTTTTATCTAATGTCCTTTCTGTGTTTCAGGATCCCATCCAGGAAAGCTTGCCACAGTGAATTGTCAGGTTACCTTACCCTCCTCATGGCTATGACAGTTTCTTATATTTTCCTTATTTTTAATGACCTTACCAGATTTGAGAAGTACTGGTCAAGGTATTTTGTAGGATCAAGATGCTTTGACTAGGGTTATTTAAAAAGGAAAATGATGCCAGAATGTTTATTACAGCCCAATTCATAATTGCCAAGTCCTGGAAGCCGTCCAAGTGCCCATTGACTCATGAATGGATCAACAAATTGTGGTTTATGTGTACCACAGAATACTATGCAGCTGTAAAAAAGATGGCAACTTTACATCTTTTATGTTTACCTGGATGGAGCTGGAACATATTCTTCCTAGTAAAGTTTCTCAAGAAGGGAAGAAAAGTATCCAGTGTACTCAATACTATTATGAAACCAACATATAATCACCCACACATAGGAATAATAAAACACAACTCTAGTCCAGAATGAAAGAAGGATGAGGGAGAGGGGAGGCTGGGAAGAAGGAGAGACCTCACCTATTGTGCACAAAGCAGGGGTACCCGTCAAAACTATTATGAGTAGAGTGTAAATGTCTTAATACAACAAGGTGAAAGTTATGTTAACCAGTTTAATGCAAGCATTCCAAATTGTATATATAAAATCAGCACATTGTACCCCATAAATACATTAATGTACAGTGATGATTGAATAATAATTTTAAAATGCTTAAATGTCAGGATCTGCTTCTGACACCACTTGCCAGGGTCTGGGACTGGCCAGGTCTTGGGCCTGGCTTAGGTACGTTCCAGATGCGGACCGATAAGCTACCTTGCTCGGGAACAGTTTCTCTTAGGTGCTTGAGGGCTATCTACTTTAGCTGGAGAGAGAATCTTGGAGTAAAGCAGTCTTCTTAGCATGGATCTTTGGCAGGGATTGGTAATCTTCCCAGAGAGACGCCGTGCTGGCGTTCTGCAGGCAGGAGAGGAGACACAGTCAGAGTAAGGGTGTCCGTGATAGAATGCGCATGCTCCCGACTGCCTTCTCCTCCAGCCTAATATAAGGCTGAGCTCGTGCCTCTCAACACCACAGGTGTAGAGACTGCCAATTCACCAATGCTCTCATCTCCCGAGCTCTCTCATGCTTGTTAGAACTAAATCTCTCTCCATGCCCTTTTCACCAAGGTGTTCCATTACAGCTATTTCCTATAACTCTCACTCCTCCTAGCCATAGGCTATACGGGCTGCTACATTTCCCCCTTTTAGATACAAAATAATTTCTAATGTAGTAAGGGCAGTTCTTGTTATCTAGCCTTTTTCTTGCTAGGCAAAAGATGGTAATTGTCAGTTCAGAATTCCAGGTATGGGTGCTTTGAATGAGGAAGCCCAATACAGATGTAAACTATTAGCTGCTTCTAGGGGAAAATGAGGACTGATGTTAATTCCCTTAAAGGTCTTTTTTTAACAGAAAACAAACTGCTAAATCTTTGCTGAAAGAATTTACCATTTCTTTAACTGTAGGAACTTTCCTTTGATATTTAACGAACAAAGATAATGTTTTCTTTGCAATTTTTGCAAGCAAGGATTTTTCTTTTGCTATTCCAAAGGCTTTCCTACGTGAGGTCCCTAAGTCCACCCTTCACAGATCTCAGAAGACTGTTACTTGAGGACTAATGGTTCCACACTTGGCAGTTCCTCTTGTGGAACTGTTACCTGAGGTCCAAGAGGTACCACCCTTCACAATCCCTTGATAGCAGAGATTTTCCTGCTTATAGGCTGCCTTTTTTTTTTTTTTTTTTTTTTTTTGAGATGGAGCCTCAAGCTATCCCCCTGGGTAGAGTGCCATGGCATCACAGCTCATAGCAACCTCCAACTCCTGGGCTCAAGCGAGTCTCCTGCCTCCGCCTCCCAAGTAGCTGG